>PPKU02000075.1:0-62096 GCA_003706265.2 Nakazawaea holstii | reverse complement strand
TTCTCTATTCTTCCAACGTCCTTCTTCTTTCTCTCCTAATTAGTAGCAGATCCTTTTCCTTTTATACTCTCTTCTAATTCTAGCAGAATATTAGGTCTGCTGAATTATACTTTCCTATTAATTCTGATCTGTTCCCTAATTAGTTAAACCGGGGCTGTTTACCCTCTTATTCTCAATCCTATAAGCAATTATCATAACAGGTCCAAAATGTATTTTCGCAATAGAACCGTGGACCAGGTTTGGCTGCATTCGGAAATGGCTAACATCCTAACACCAGTTGAGAAGATTGAGATATACAATGCTCAAATATTAAATAAATACTTAGACAAAGATATGGTTACCTCTTGTGATTGTCAGGCTAATAGCAAACGCTTTCTGAAGAGAAGTGGTATAAATTTTAGACAAGTTAAAGAGAGATGAAAATATATATGTGATATAGTTGAAAGTTTTAAAAAAATTTCGATGATAGAATGTCCTTGAGATTGCACGCTGAAAGATCAATTTTATAAACTTTCGACAGTATATATTCGTTTATTTACAAGTAATCATATCATGCAATATATTAAAGATCGTATATATAAAAGCTAGTTCTAGTCCGTTTTAAAATCTCGTTTAAAAGGCTAATAAAACCAATACAGCACTAATAAAAACTGCAATTAACGAGAATTCAAGTCTTGAACCATTAGTGGAATTACTATAAGTTTTCTGTTTTGTATATCCGAAATCGTCATTAGTGTGAGGTCTATGGAAAAATCCATGTTTCTTCGGTGTAGAAGTTGGCGTCAGTGATTTAACACGATTGATGAGTGAAGATTGAACAAACTTTGTTTCATTTTGTCTCCTTTTTGATGCAAGTAATTTGTTTTGCATCAAGGTATCGACATCAGTCTCATTAAAATCTGTCACATTAGTCAGATTTCCCCATGAGATAAAGATAAATCTTTCACAATCAACTGGTTCATCATGATAAGTCAGATCCATTTCAAAATCTTGATCACATGGATCTTCTTTTTCTCTTTTCAAACTTTCAATTGCTTCTCTCAATGTAGAACTCGAACGAACTTCATCTTGCCCCTGAGCTTTGAAATCTCGCTCTTTCGCCTCATTATATTCCTTAACAGTTTCATCAATATATAGAAGAACCAACGTATCTGAACGGTTTGAAGGATTAACAATATGACGGGTATCCCTCTCCAATTTCAGCTTTGAAACCTGATCTTCTTTCGTATTGTTCCCATTTGTAAATGCAATGAATATTACCCTACCATCCTGATCAAAAACGGTATCTTCTTCCTCTTCTTCCTCACAAGCATCAATAAAGCCTTTAAGCCATTCCCTTATTGAAGACTGGTTGAAAACAGTTTCTTGAGGCGGCAATGCAGTTTCCTTATAAAACTTTGGTTCAGATGATTCAACACCAAACTTGACGTATATTATCTTTCTTGGCCATGAATCATCCTCTTCACAGTCATCTTTTCTCCACCAAGGGAAATTCAGAGCGTCAACATCGGTATCTTCATTTTGTAATCTTACAGCGTCCTCTTCTTCCACCTGATTAGATTCAATTGCTATGGACTCATCAGGGACTTCTGCCGAACCTTGTTCAACTGGGGTTTCACCAACAATGCTGTCATCTTTACCAAATGTGATTTCACCATCCAGGGGATCAATCGACATCTTCAAAATGTCATCACTAGTTTCAGTATGAGCTTCATTTGGCTGGAATTGTTCAATTTGATTGTCAATGCTCAATTCTTCCAGAGGAACATCAGGCGCCCTTAGCTTTTGTCTATGAGGATGACCCAGAGCTTCATTTAACATTAATTCCCCAACGGGTTTTTCAAAAATTTGACTATCCCTTTTAACAGTGGTGAAGATCAATTGTTCAAGATCATGTTCCGGAATTGACTCAGTTAACTTCTCAACATTTTCTCTACCAATGAGACTGTAAACCTGGTTCAATACTTCGAGCGCTGTGTTCAGCTCATTTTTATTTTCCATTTGGTCTTCAATCAGCACATCAGTGGTAATTTCACTCTCGATTTCATTCTCATATAATGGGACAGATCTGACACTAAGAACCAACGTTGAAGCTAGCGCTATTAAATAAAACACTTTCATTATGTGAATACAACCTATTTGAATAACCTTTGGTGTATGATTAATGAAGCATATATATTCGAAAGATGATGAGAATAACTTTTTGATGTATTTGAAAAAAAAAAATTAAAACTAAATCTTTTATGACACAAAAACGAGAGGAAATACATCATCAACACACATTGAAAAAAACTTATCAGCTCTGAAACAACTTCAGTTTGATTTTTTCAGCAATCAAAGTATATGGCTTGCTCAACTCTGATCCAGGATGAGAAATAACAACTGGTTTTCCAAGATCTGATTGGTTGCATATGATTTCGTTCAACGGTACTTCACCAAGTAGATCTGTGTTATGTTTCCTAGCCTCTCTTAGGACACCATCGGTACCAAATATATGGGATTCGTGATTACAATTGGGGCACAAATAATAACTCATGTTTTGAACCAAACCTAACACTGGTATCTTAACCTTGTTAAACATAGTAATCCCCTTCCTGGCGTCAGTCAATGCGATATCTTGTGGAGTTGAGACAACAACAGCTCCGTCAACTTTCAACTGTTGACTTAAAGTGAGATGAGTATCACCTGTTCCAGGAGGAGTATCAATCACTAGCACATCGAGATCTTCCCATTCAATCTCAAAAAGTAGTTGTTGCAAAGCCTTCATCACCATAAGACCTCGCCACACTATAGCACTTGACTCTGTTGGAATCAAATATCCCATTGACATTGTCTTGAGTCCGTAATTAGTCAATGGTTTCAATTTCCCCTCTGTAGTAACCCTTGGCTCACCAGAGAGATTCATCAATTTGGGAATTGACGGACCAAAAATATCAGCATCCAATAATCCAACTTTCAATCCCAGTGATTGTAATGCGAGGGCAACATTCACAGATACTGTGGATTTACCAACTCCTCCTTTTCCTGATGCTACTAATAATATTTTATTTACTCCTGGAATCCGTTGCCTTATTGGTAACCCTTTTGACATAGTCTGTGGGGATCTACTTTTGAGTCCCTGATAACTCTCGTTAGTTATTTAACAAATGTCATGGTGATCCAAATCTTAAAACTCACCAATGGGTTTTCATGTCCAAGGCATCTTGAAAAAGTATGAATTGATCGACTGAACCTGTTCATCAAGATAAATGTCCTTTGTTCATCGTCCTTTAAGTTTTTGTGTAAAAAGATTTTTTTTTTTTTGTACTTTTCTTCAAATCTGACCGAATCTATTCAAGCATATAGATGATGTATTCCACCTCGAAAAGAGTACCCAGAGCATTTCAATATGCTTTTGT
Organism: Nakazawaea holstii; assembly: GCA_003706265.2. Taxonomy (NCBI): domain Eukaryota; kingdom Fungi; phylum Ascomycota; class Pichiomycetes; order Alaninales; family Pachysolenaceae; genus Nakazawaea; species Nakazawaea holstii. The sequence continues at coordinate 58,698 of PPKU02000075.1, read as the reverse complement.
CAGGTTCAACTCAAATTTTTATGCTTCACCAACCATTTATGCGTTATCTACCAAACCGGGGAGGGCAGCAATAGGTGTAGTGAGAATTTCTGGGCCAGCATCCCAAGGTATCCTCAAAAGCCTATCGCATGGCAAGAAACTCCCGGTGCCTAGAACAGCTGCTGTACGAAAACTTTACGACCCCAATACGCATACTATGCTCGATGAGGCTTTGGTGCTCTTGTTTCCAGGACCAAAATCATATACTGGAGAAGATTTGTTGGAGTTACACTTACATGGTGGAAATGCTGTTATCAAATCTGTGTTGAATGCTGTGAAGTCTCTTCATACTCCGCAGTACCCGATAAGATATGCTGAGAATGGTGAGTTCTCGAGAAGAGCTTTCCAGAATGGAAGGTTTGATTTAACAGAAGTTGAAGGAATTAGAGAAATAATCGATGCGGAAACTGAATCACAAAGAGTTGGTGCTCTATCTTCGATGAAAGGAGAGACAAAAGATTTGTTTCATAATTGGAGATCACAAATTGTGAATAATGTTGCCTTAGTGACAACAGTCATTGACTTTGGAGAAGATCATGATATTGACGAGATAAATGAACTTTTTGATAATGTTGAGAAGAATATAATAGCATTGAAAAAGGAGATTGAATTATATTTACTTCGAGTGCAGAGATCAGAAATTCTTTTGAAAGGTATCAAGATGACATTGTTAGGACCACCTAACTCTGGTAAGTCGTCGTTGTTAAATTGTATTGCTAATAAGGAAGCAGCTATTGTCAGTGACATTGAAGGTACCACAAGGGACACAATTGATATTCCCTTGGATATCAATGGCTACAAAGTGGTGTTGGGAGATACTGCGGGTATAAGAGCCCTGTCAAATGATGTCATTGAACTGGAGGGTATCAAGAGAGCAAAGCTGAAGTCAGCTGAAGGTGATATAGTATTATTGGTTCTACCAGCAAATATCAAAGACATCAATGAAGATCTTATAAATCATATAAGAGAGGTCAAAAACAAAACAATGGTTTCAGTGGTGCTAAACAAGAGTGATTTAATTGATATTAATAACTCGAATTCAATAATGGAGCATTTTTCCAATTTACTCCATCTTCCAAAGAATTCTGTAAATTTGATCTCCTGCCACAATGGTGACGGAATAACGGAATTATTGAACAATCTCACGTCAACTTTCAAGAATATAACATCCACTGAGTCCACTGACCCCGTTGTTATTTCTCAAAGAGCACAGGATATCTTGAATCATGACGTCCTTTATGGGTTTGAAGAATTCTTTCATTATAAGAAAAAGGAGGACGTGGTTCTTGCAGCTGAAAGCCTTAGATATTCAATTGAAGGAATTGGCAAAATCACTGGTGAAACAGTGGGCATTGAGGAAATCCTTGGTGTTGTCTTTTCAAGTTTTTGCATTGGTAAATAAGACCCAAATTTGTATATAGAAATTATAATGACATTTATTTTTTGTACCTCTTTGCCTTCACTTCCAACTCTCTAGACCATTCATCTATCTCTGATGCCACATCCAAAAGCTTGTCCACTTGTTCCTCTAAATGACCAATCTTGCTTCCTATCGTGATAATTTCATTGAAGGCATCTTCAGCAGATTGTGTAGTTTGTTCAAGAGAGTTCAATTCATTCCCCATGGAACGGTATCTTAATGTGGCTTCATTGTTCAACTTTTCTAGCAAACTCAAATCTAACAATGAGCTATCCGTATCTAATTCTATCACCTTCTTTAGACTTTCTAAAGATTCTGATATTATCACTTGAGGAGCCTTTGCCTCTTTTTTCATAGGAGCTTTCGTACTTTTTTGCCTGTGAAGATCTTGATTAGAATCATTGTGCTCATTTCGGGAGTTAGACATCAATGTCAATGTTATCTCAAGGTGGTTTAGTATTTGCAATAGTGGAAAAGTGTTTTATTATTTTCATTTTTTGAAAGAAAATAAATCAAAAAAAAATAACTATACAACCTCAACTTTTAACCAACTCAAAAACCCATTGATAAGATGGCAATGGTACAACAAACGATTGCAAGAGCCGATGGACTTTGAAGTGGCATTCCCTTTGACTCACACCCTTCTTCGGCATTTTGAGCTGCCATGCTATCGTTAACCGGAATTTCAGCAACTCCAGAATACATTCTCACAGTTGGAAATGGGATAATCTCTGCTGGATCAGAACTGAGAATTTGGGCAGGCAGGCTTTGGCCTAATGTCGCAGCTGCAACTTCATCATTGCTTTCAACGTCCGAATCAGACTTTGAGTAAGTGTGCTCATATTCATCATACTGTTCGCCATCTTCAGTTTCATCATCAGAACATGGGGGTTCTGGGTCTCCGTCACCCATAATTAGATCAAAATAATCTGGAATAGTTTTGCCATTTTCAGACTCTTTGGTGTCAGTTCTTTTATTTCTGCTGACATCATCACCGTCATCGCAATCATCCTCATCATCCGCTTTGCTTTTATCACCAGAGAACAATTTTTTGAGAGATGAAGGAAATGAGCTTTGTTCAACTGAGACCTGGTCTAAATCATCATCAGATGAATCAGGCAGTGAGAATTGGTAAATGACATCCTCCTTCTTGACATCCTCAGCTTCCAAATCTTCAACTGGGTATTCATCTTCCAAATACTCGGCTGAGGCAGCGCCATTGATCAACTCACCAGTATCTCTGGTAACATGCTTGGCTGAAATTGCTTGCTCATTTCCAGAGCCCAATTCAAATCTGAGTCCCTTTGAGGCATCCATTTCATTGGCGTATCCATAAATTGAGGCAAGACCAGGATCTTGTTGAGGTGAAATGTGGGCGTCTATTTCTCTTTTGAGAACCAAATCTTTGGTATTAGCGCCATTCATGTATCCTAAACTTGCAGCGGACAGATAGTTGGACAAGGCAAGAGCCAACTTGACATGTTGGATGGAAAACTTCATTTTTGTAATTTGTTTGCGTTAGTTAATAGTTATAAACTTAAATGTATTTGACTTTAAAGTAATTAAAATATTTATAGAAATGGTTTTCAATTACCACAAACTAAATGCGGCACACAAAAGGAGAAAAAAATTGCGGCTCATTTACAAGCAAAAGACACCATATCTACCTAGGCAAATATACCAAACATGGTTCAGCATTATATGGCATCATCTTCAACAGAAAACTCGATGAAAACGTAGCGCCCATTGTCTTCTTTCTCATCTTTTGAACAATCAGCAACTCTCTCTCTACCATTTTGTACATCGTTGTAATAATATAAATCCTCGTCTTCTAGACTGTCATCATTTGTATCACCTATCAAAAGGTCCTTAATACCTTGAACAATTCCATTGGCTTCAAATTCAGCAGAGTCATTTGGATTTTCGACTTTAATCTTCAGTTCAGATGGGATAGGAATCTCTAGTGAAGGCCTATCTTCAGTCTCGTGCATTGAGAGTGAGCTTGATAATTGAACACACAGTTGGATAATTCCATATATTACTGTTAACCGTTTTGGATTCATGGCAATTTCAGGATTATTCTATTTCAGATCAAACGTATAGTTGTAGGAGATACTAGACAAGGGAGAGATAATCCTTCAAAACTAAATTTAATGTTTTTGATTTTGGACAGCCTCCATATTGCCTAAATAGGTAGACTATATCTTCAGTTCGATACTTAATGAAATCAATAAGTCACCTTTGGTGTAAGTAAGAAGAGACAACATAGTTAATCTACTGGTATAAAACAGTCAGCCGACATTAAAGCATAGTTAAAGTTGAAAATATTACACAAATAATAAGAAAAGCAGTGTTACTTTCCACTGCAGTCGATCCTGAAATATCACATCCTGGAGGAAGAAATATCTCTCCATTGCGAAACTCAACATCAGCTTTAACTTCACCTTCTCTTGATATTCTATCTTCTTCAGTTTCAAAATCAAGATCATCATATGGGGTATATTCGACTCCATTGTATACAGTTGAATCAACAGGGGTATCCATCAAAATCTGGTTGATGTCATCATCCTCATCTTCCAGCTGATCATCCAAAGCATTTGCAACAGCGGTTTGTTCTTCTTGTTGAGCTGGTGAGCCGCCATCTGTTTCTTCTTGCTCTTCTTCTTCTTCTTGATCTTCTGAAAATCCTTCAGCTTCTGTAATCTCTTGGTCATTATACAAGATACCATCAACACCAAATACTTGTTCGCTTGGCGTGACCGAGTCGATCAAATCTTCAACCAGTTGTTCGGCAGCATCTTCCCAATCAGACATATCATCTATAATTTGGATTGAAAACTTGGATGATGAATCCTTTAAGCGCTTAATATCCCTATCAACAAAGACGGCATCCTGGGTGGGAACTGGGGATGATATTGACAAAGGCAGCAACAACAAATAGAAGAACACAGTTGGTTTAATCAAGGAAGCAGCCTTCATTGTTATCCTTCTTTCTTATACAAATTTAAAATATTAAAGCTAGTAATTGATGAATAACTTGAGAGTTGAAATGATTTTTTTGTACACCTTTTTTTTATTAAGATTTTGGTTTTGTTCCACAAAAACGGAGTATCAGTTGAAAGTGATATATTGTCTATAAAGTGTAATAATATACAAAGCCTATCATCTACCATGTCTCTTGAATGTACCTTCCAGAATCTTCCAAGTGCAAAAGATATTTCTTCGCATCATCCTCATCCATACCTTCATTGCATTCTTGGAAAATTGTCTCCAATGTGATTCTCATCTGTGTTGGCATCTTTCCAGAGCTACCACACAAGTAAATAATTGCGCCTTTGTTGCGAATCAAATCATTCACCAATTGCCTTTCCTTGTATATCTTGTCCTGAACGTAACCTCCGTTCTCTCTCGAGAAGGAATTGAAAAGATGCAATTTCCCTTGACTTTTCAAATGCTCCCAAAAATCCCCGTATAAATAGTCTTTATCGTGAAACCTGTTACCCGTGAACAAGTACAAATTTGGGTCAGGGAATTGTGATAACTTGGTCTCAATCAATGACTTCATTGGCGCGATACCGGTACCTGGCGCTATCATTAATAATGGTTGAGAAACGCTTGCATCTCCAATTGTCAAATTTTGTTTATGAATAGAAAAAACAATCTCATCTCCTTCATTGAGTGATTTCAACCATCTCGTACAAACACCTTTTCTGATTCTTCTAAGCATTGTCTTGTACTCCACTATTCCTACTGTAAGTTCAACTTTATTTGGATCTGGTTGTGATGAAATGGAGAACAACCTTGGTTTGATAGTTGGTATGACCTCCAATAAATACTCCATTGGAATTCTAAGTGAGAAGAACTCTTGAATTGTTTCTGATATCGAACGACGGGGCCTATTGGCATAATTATAAAGATCTTCTGTATTCTCAGCTTTAGAGAATTCTCTCAACTTTTCTCGTTCACGTTCGTCAGATGCAAAATGCCAGGCATTCAAAAAAAATGAAGGTCTTGGAATCGACATTATATCTAAATGATAAGTCAATAACGACCTCAAAGTGAGTTTTTTTATCAAACCACCTTCAACTGCTAATTGTTCGCCTTCCAATTTCAATGGAAAGTCTGCAATTTCCTCCCATTCTTGTGCCTGGATCAAAGCTGTCACTTCACGCTCACTGTTTGCAGGGTAAAGAGCGAGAGTATCACCTGGTTGGAAATCAAGTTGCTCAGATTCAATCACAACTTGTCTAACATCTTGGAAATGATCTTCCGATGTGATGGACTGGTTTTTGAGAATTCTACCTTTGAACAAACCTGGATATGTTCTATTCACAGAGTCTTTGAATGTGACCAATTTTTTAAATTTCTGGGTTTCAACAATGATTTTTTGTTTCGAGGGTAGTAATGTGTCCTCTGGTATCTCTTCAACGTTAGCCGGTAACGGGAATTTCTCAAGCAAGTTCAAAACCAATTGCTTTTCCCACTCAATGAAAAACCCTTCCAAACCTTCGGGACTCTGTTCATCACTTTCTGCTCTATTACTAATCTCTTTACCCCCCAATTGGAGCAATCTGGTGTGAATTTTCTTGATGGCATAATTGAACTTTGGATAAGATGAATCCCCCAAGCCAAACGTGGTGAAATATAAATGATTCAAAAGATGAGGGGGTAATTTCTTCCTCAACATGAACTTCCAAAACTTTTTGGCGTTTCTTGGCATATCTCCCTGGCCAGTTGTTGAGCATATGACTATCAAGATCTCGATATCAAGAAGATTCTTCAGATCGAAATCATCCAATGACGAGGTGATGGTTTCGAAATGCAAGCGTTGAAATCTTCTGGTTAGAAGGTGGGCGAAGTCTTGGGCATTTCCTGTCTCTGAGCCGTATAATATCACTATTGACCGTGTCATTTTATTCACCTCAATTGATACAAAGAGTCGGGATTTGAAAATGATTTGAAATATGAAAAAAAAATTATTTTCTGTAGTTTTTGATATTTTTCGCTTACAATTCTAATCGGAAAAGAACTCTACTTTGAGATAATCTAACAGGGTCTTCAACTAACTATAATATATATGTACAAGGAGGAGGGCATTTAATTCATCTCAATTCTATGTTGAACTTGTTAACCAACAAGTCTCTAATCTGGTTTTGCAAGACGTTAATTTCATCATTTGTCAACGATCTATCCATCGATTGGTAATTGATTCTATAACATTGAGATTTTTTCCCCGTTTTAGGATGAACAAATTCATCGATCAATTTGACACTTTCAACGATATCACCAGCAACGTCTCTGACTATTTCCATCAAGTCATTCTCATGCAAAACAAACTCTGGGTTTTCAGGTAACCAATATGCGATATCTCTAACAGTTCCAGGATATTTAGAGTAAGGTTTGAAAGTACTGATTGTAGATTTCTGGAATTGTACCTTGAACCTTTCATCCAAAGTCCAGAACAATCTAATATCTGGGATACCAAATAACAACATGGCTATTCTATCCAAACCGGCACCGAAGGCCCAACCGACGTAATTGTGTTTACCAGAATTGGTGAGTACTTGCTCTCTAACCAACCCGCATCCACAACATTCTAACCATTCACCTTTCCACCAGACTTCAATTTCCCAACTTGGTGCAGTCCATGGGAAATAAGTTTCAACCCATCTAACTTTTAAAGGCTCATTAAAGATATCCTTTTCGATATTTCCTGCCAACAATGCAGCTTTTTTACCCTCGTTGAAAACTTCATTGACTAACAACTCAAGAGTTCTTTTCAAATGAGTACCAACCAACTCGGTTTCTCTATCAGATAAATGGCTTTGTTTTGGATTTCTCTCCTCATGAAATGGTGGGTTAGGATCTTCCACTATCAAATCAACTTTCGGTATTTCACTGATATCCTTCAATATTTGTTTCTCAAATTCAGGAGTTCTTTGCCATATTCTTGCACCTTCCATCTGGTGGAAAGCTGGATAATGAGTTCTGTCAATTTCATCTCTTCTGTACACATCTGCAGCTATAAAATACCCAGGCGTCTCACAATTCTTGAAACATTCCACTTCATGCGCTGAAGTATGAGTTCTCAACAAGGTCTTTTCATTGATGTAGTAAGTATCCGATTTGGATCTTCCTGGATGATCTTCCGGGAAGCCCAAGACATCAAAGTTGTCATGAGTGGATACTACTGGCTCAAAATCGTTGTAATAAGTGTAACCAAGACCTTTGAATCTTTTTTCAATCAATTCTCTCAATATACCAATAGGATGATTTTCATCAAGGTGTAATTTTCTATCTGTCAATTGCAATATCGACAGTGGAACATTTGTCCATTGATCAGTCTTGTATTTTTTCTGATTAACAGTAATAGTGCTGACACCTCGTCTTAACACGGAATATAACCGGCTGTTCATCTTCTCTAAATACCACTCTCTTTCGGTGTTACACCACTATCAAGTAGTGGGCCTCTTTCAAATCAAAAATTTTCAAGGAAAAAGCAAAAAAAAAATTACAAAAAGTTGAACGACAAACATCGAACGAATATATCACATCTATCACTTCACAATGTCTCTATTCTCCAGTAGAATAGGGCTTCGTTTAACATCATTCCCATCATTAGGGTTAGCTCAAGATATTGGTAAACGTTTTTCCCATGAATTAGCTCCAAGATATAAACATGTTGGTAAAAAACAGAAGGGAAGAGTAACGGTGAGAACTGGAGGTTCAATCAAAGGTTCTACTTTGAAATTCGGTGAGTACGGTATCAGATTGAAGTCGATGGGTACAAGGATGTCAGCAAAGCAATTGAAAGAGGCTGATATTGTTATAATGAGACTGATGAGACCAATAGGTGGACAGTTGTTTAGAAGAATATGTACAAACATTGCAATTTGTACAAAGGGTAATGAGACACGTATGGGTAAAGGTAAAGGTGGGTTTGATTATTGGGCTGCAAGAGTTCCAACTGGTAAGATTATTTTCGAAGTTGGTGGAGGTTCAATACGTGAGGAAATAGCCAGAGATGCTTTTAGAAAAGCTACAGCTAAATTACCAGGTGTTTTCGAGTTTGTTCAAAAGACCGATTTACCAAGAGTGAGTTTGAAAGAGATGAAAGAGGCTACTGACAAAGTTGATCATTTGGAGCTTTTGAAGAAAAACCCATCAAAGAAATTTTTGAACGCCTTGAAGTCAAAATTGCCAGAATATAAGGATTTCAACGGTAGAAGTAATTAAATTACAAACTTGCACATATGTATATATAATTTTAAAAAGACGGATGAATCATGATATTTATTCTTTACTTTCTAACTAACTAACAGAATCCTTTTCCAAGATGTACATTGCTCTTATTACAAAACCTTCCAAATGGAAAATCTCTTTACTTCCCAAACTCAACCGCTCATCGAACGTTGCACCTGAATCTACAACTTCCAACTTGACCTTGTCAACGTTTTTAATTCTGTATTTGGCATTATCACAATTTTCCCATATATTGAGAACCAATTTTTGTAAGATGATCTTAGCTGGAATACAATGACTGATTAATTCGTACAAAGTTGACCTTATTTGCTGTACTTTTGCAACTGTTCTCGTTGTCATCAATGAGTCTGCCAAGTTCTTCAACACTTCTTCCCAATCCAATTTGATTATTGGTGTGCTTGCTGTGAGTAAATCATTATTCATATACATAGTTTCAAACATCAATATGGATTTCCTCAAGTTTCTGTCCGACAGATCAGCAATCTTGTTTAATATCAGAAGTCTTTCAGTATCATCCTTTGGTAAGATTCTACTCAATTCTTCCTTCTTGATTATCTTGTTGAAACATTTCATGATTTCTTCATTCCTCGGTGCTGAAATTCTCACCAATAATGTTCTTGATTTGATAGGGCCGATGATGTTAGAGGTGGAATTACAAATCAAAATCAATCTTATATTTGACGAATACTTCTCCATGGTTCTTCTTAAAGCAGCTTGTGCATCTCGTGTCAACAATTCAGCTTCATTGATAATGACAACTTTGAATTTGTTCTTCTTATTTGTTGACTTGGTGTTGGAGATGACATTTGTAAAGTCAACTGATTCGGTTTGGGCAATCTCCTTTAAAAGATCTTGAATGACGATTCTATCATTGTTCAGCATATCACTCGGTGTGATTTCCAAATGATATGGTGATGATATGACATTGAATTCTAATTTTCTATTGGTTGGGGTAACAAATGTCTTGATATCAATTTTCAATTTCTCTACACCTGATCCGTATAACTCTCTTAGAGTAGCTAATACCCTAGTCTTTTTACCAGCTCCTGAAGGTCCATAGACCAACAAATGAGGGAAATCGCCTGAAGCAGCCTGGTTTTTTAATTTTTAGTTAGTGAAAAGTTTTGACGAAAAAATGTATCAATTGGCATTTATTCTATGGACATACAAGAGCTCTCAATCTTTCGGAAATATCTTCATGATAATCCAATTTCTCCAAAGTTTTCGGTCTATACTTATCAACCCACAATGACATTTTGAAGGTTGTATAGATTTATATAGATGTTCTTTCTCTGTGTATATTTTTAATTCTATAAACATTTTTCACGCGTTCATCTTTTCCTTGTGTTTTTTTGCGCTGGGAGAAAACACAGACAACCAAAAGAGTGTGTCCATGTTCAATACAATTACAATAGCTACAGCGATTATCTCTATTGAAAAATGTTATTCCATGGGACACATAGGAACCCAATATCTATTAGGTTCCGGGAAATTGAGGTTTTACAACTCAAAATCGCATGTATGCGGGCCGTCATAAGGTGTTAAAATAGCCTATTAGATCACTTTAACGGTGATCATTTTGCGGAAACAGTATATATCTCTTTCTCGGATTTAACCCATCTTGTCAATGCTCTCTCCACTGGCTTGAGGGGCACTCCTCCCACTCACTTGGCAACATCAACCAACCATCATTGATCAACTGATGACATCCATGTTAACAGGAATGGTATTTTTGTCACAGCCGCGCTTTTGATTTAATTGAGGCGGACAGAGTCAAATCACTCAGTTTAGTTTAACGCAGATGTTCGTATTATAATTGACCCTTCTTATGACAATCCCAAAATAGCACATTCGGTGGGCACCAGTCCACATTTATCGATTACAGGGATTAGGTAATTTTCTAATTTACAATTAAAGTTGCTCTCCAAATTTTATTCAAATCGTATATAATAACCCATTGATGCCTTGCTTTGGGAATAATTACAACAAAATCAATTATATTCAAAATTAGATCAATCATCAATTTTAGAGAATCCAATTATCAATTTAACTAGTATGTCGTTTATTTTCTAACGGAAACCGCTGTCAATACTAACCCACTCTCAAGAGTATCAATCAAAAATGTATGCATCCGTTAAAATGGATCGCCGTATATGAGTTTTTAGAATTGTCCTTTCTTTTCAAATCGTGAATGTTGAACAGATAAGTAATATGACACCTCCAGGTGCTATATATATATATCAAATGAAATTGAGTTTGCATACCCGGTGCTATTTGTTTCTTTCCTTCTACCGGAAGGAAGAAACATCTAAGGCTGAGATTATACGGGTGAACTTGAACTAGATAATACTAGCGAAAAGAATATGCAATTTTGTTAACTTGATGGGTGAACATCAGTTAATTCAATCAATTTGAAATTTAATCGTCCATACTAACAATATTAAAACAGGTCAACCACCATCACTGACAACGTTCGCACTTTACATTTGAACTCCTCCTCTAAGGATTCAAAAGTTGCTGGTGCAACTTCTGCTGTTTTCAACTGGGATGAATTCAAATTTGCTCCAATTCGTGAGTCTACTGTTTCAAGGGCAATGACTAGTCGTTATTTCCAAGACTTGGATAATTATGCTGAATCTGACATTGTCATCATCGGTGCTGGTTCCTCTGGATTGAGTGCCGCTTATGTCTTGGCAAAGGCAAGACCAGATTTGAAAATTGCCATTATTGAAGCCTTTGTCGCCCCAGGTGGTGGCGCTTGGTTAGGTGGCCAATTGTTTTCAGCAATGGTTATGAGAAAGCCAGCTCATAAGTTTTTGGATGATTTGGAAGTTGCTTATGATGACGAGGGTGATTATGTCGTCGTCAAGCATGCAGCATTATTCACTTCTACGTTGTTAGCTAAGGTTTTAGCATTTCCTAATGTCAAGCTTTTCAATGCAACTGCTGTCGAAGATTTGATCACCAGAAAGGAACAAGATGGTTCCATCAGAGTCACCGGTGTCGTTGTCAACTGGGGTGCCTTGTCATTAACTGGAGCTCATGAAACTCAATCATGTATGGATCCAAACACCATCAATGCAAACGTTGTCTTGTCTTCATGTGGTCATGATGGTCCACATGGGGCTTTTTGTGCCAAGAGGATTGAATCATTTGGAATCAAGAAATTGAAAGGTATGCAAGGTTTGGACATGAATGCTGCTGAAGACCTGATTGTTCAATCTTCTAAAGAGGTTATTCCAGGTTTGGTTTTCAGCGGTATGGAATTGGCTGAATTAGATGGAACTTCAAGAATGGGTCCAACTTTTGCCCTGATGCTGATTTCTGGTGTCAAAGCTGCTGAATCCATCTTGGACGTTTATGATTTGAGAAAGAGTCAAAATGACAAGGAAAGAGAAGCTTTTGCTTGAACATTTTTCACTTGCTCATCTCCTTTTCTAATTTTGACATTTACAATTATGGCTGCAATATTTTCTATGGATATTATTTTATTTAAATGTCATTATTTATTATTTTATGGTATATATAGCGTTTAGTTTAATAAAAAAAAGAAGACATACTGAAGTATGAAGAAAAAAAAACCACTCATTTCATAACGCCGGCCAATCTATGATTATTCAAATGAATCTCTAATTCCAACTTATCAGTATCATCTTCAACTTGTCTCCATCTCTTTTGTTGAGTGTCCACTTCTTGACCAATTGCCCTTGCCATACCGTGCAATTTTTGTGTTGAAGTTTCAATGGCATCCAAATTCTTACTTATTTCAACCTCCATATCATCATCTTCTTCATCTTGTTCGTATTGATATTTTGAAGCTTTCTCCAATCTACGCAGTCTATCGTATTTGGCATTCACTGGTAATCTATGTTCTTCCCTATCTGCTTCTTCCAAACCGGCGATAAGATTAGCCTCAGTGTTATACTGTTGTGCTCTTAATCTGTTTTGAATGATGTTATCTTCAGTTCTTTGATTTCTGATCTTTCCTTCTTGACGTTGCATTCTTCTTCTCGAATTGAATGGGTTAGTGACATGGACCAACAAGAAACTTCTATCCAATTTGGCCATTTCCTTAACCTTATCGGTAGCAACAACGTTTTGAGTCTTTGCTAACAACAAATCTCTTTCAATACCGTATAATTTCTCACTTTGTGCACCTAACATTCCTAAAGTATTCAGTCCGGATGCTTCAGCTTCACTTGCCATTCTCACTGTATTTCTTGTTGATGCTACAGATTGTTGCTTGGTGAACTTGATATCTTGTTTGATTCTATCAACTTCCTCATCTTCTTCAGCTTGCTCTTGCTCTAATTGTCTTTGCCTTTCACCTTCGAAGTCATACGAATGAGCTTGGTAAGAGTACGCATCCAGGCTTCTGTCTGGATGATAAGTATTTGTTTCTAATTGAGGTTCTTCGTTGAGATTGACACTCAGCAGGTATTCTGGAATGGCATTCAAATCTTCTTCCTCATCTACTTGTGCTCTTTCCTGTTCTTGCTCTTGTAATGGCACTGCAGGATTAATTGTCAAATTATCCATCCCACTTTGAACATCGTCATATGCAGCGTATGGGTCAGGCGATTGAGAATGGGTTTCAAACAATGACAGCTTGGCACTTTTCAAAGCAGGATCTTCTCTATTTAAGGAGACTTGACGAGATAATGATCTGTTTGAAGTCAAAGTGGATCTTCTTGATTTATATGGATTTAAAAGTGTATTGTTGCTCATGGAAGGAGCATTATGATCGTGACTATCACTGAAAGAACTTGTGTGCCTTGTAAGTGGTGTGATAGGTGGACTCCAATCTTGCCCCGTTAAAGAGGTTTCTGGATACAAGTTGTCTGTATGTGATGTTGATGATGTTGGACTTCTCAACTGGCCATATGAATGGCTACTATTGCGGCTGTATGAGGTACTGGTTGTACGGCCATACTGTGGACTGTTAACTCTTGCATTACCTGGGCTATTATATGAAGGACTCATGCTTCTTCCATGTGACATGTGGTTGTTTGATTGACTATATGTGGGACTACTAAGCAGACCGTATGGACTACTTGTCAGACCGTTATAAGGACTTGCAACTTGATCAAAATGGTTTCCACTGTCAGTGTAGGGACTACTGGTTTGAGTCCCAGAAGAACCATTTGCCTGGAATGGTGATGATGTCAGCCCTCCATCATTAAAATTGAAATTAGCGTATGGATTATTTGTGCTATTAGTAAGCTCAGGTGAGACAGGACTGATCGGACGAGCTTTGGGTTGCAGTGGCAGGAAAGTTTTGATACCTTGGCTTTTCTCCTTAGAATGCAGGTTGAAAGCGTCAAATTTGGAACGTCTTATCCTGTTAGTCATCTTCACCGGAATACCCATAGAATTCAAATTGATTCTATTCTCTTCTATTGTCTCCTCTTCCGGAGGCTTCGTATTAAATAATTTCTTGAGTCCCATGTTTTCAGTCTATGGTATTTTGTAGTACTCTGGATTGAATTAAAATGACTTTAAATATGTTAAATCTCAAGTAGGAATGAATTGTATCAACAATACTTTAATACTCGGGACGAGGAGAGTGATTAAATTTTTTAGTAGCCGATTCTTTTTCTGTGCTCTTTTTGTGTTTTTTTCTTTTGGTTTTGTTTTACCCGAGCGGTGGAGTTTGCGCTTTTAGGTGGTACTAACTATTTACTTACATCGGGTATAGTGGTTAGGATGAAGGTTAAGCTTTATTATAACAAGTGTTTCTTTCCGCATTTACAACTACACAGATCCACACTTCTAAACTTTTTTAGCGGTGGGTCAATACTCTTTCTTCTTATTTGGCCCCAATCGGTGTAAACCATAATATCTTCACCTTTGAACTTTTTCTCCGAATCCAGATTGATTCCCTCAGCACTGAATGAAGGGACAAATACAAGATTCTCGAAATTATTGACAAATGCCATCTTCCAACTGTTTATCACTCCATACCCTTTCTTCACTCCTCTCCGGTTTAATTTCTCAAGTTCAAATGTCAACCAATGGTAAGTTTGAAGACAATAAATCAACAATGAGAAATTGCCTTTGCTTCTCAAACATAGTATCATTGTATCATTTGCATAGTCAATGATTGACAGCACAAAGTCGTAATCATAAAGCCCCTTTTTAAATTTGTACAAGGTCTGTTGCAACGTTTCACCCTTGTTGTTTCGATAATCATATTCATATAAAGCAAAATGTTCAAAGTCACATCTTTCAGTTTTAATGGTCCTGGCAATGTAATAAATTTTTCCTCTCTTCGTATGGCACACTCCACCAAGAAACACAAGTACAGTTCTCCAGTAAAGTGTATAAGAGGTTTTCATAATATGATAGTCAGGGGCGTTTACAAGACACTTTTCAAATTTGGGCATTGATTGGTATGATATGTGCTGCCAGGTTTCATTTTTCACATCATACCTCCATAGGTCATTCATGGGAAGAAAACCACTTTTGATTTGCATTAACAATTCCCTGTTAGGATGCTGGAGAGTTTGTCTGGTAAGCTCTAAATTTCTTTTAGGAAGTGTACTGGTAGGTAGGTACCCTCCGCATACGAAGAATGAATTCTCTTCCTCGATGTATATTATACTGGATGAGACTCTAAATTGAGGAGAGGAGGATAAGTTGCGGCAACACCAGCTTGATAACCAATCCCAGCTTCCGTGGTACGAACTTGATTTCCATGAATTGCTTCCATATTCACTTTTATCGAGGAAAAGAAAATTTGACAGATCTTCCATTTTACAGCTTCTGCACATGAGAAGTAAAATATCGACCAACATTGTGCGATCTATTCTAGAGACACCGCTCAGACCTCCCCAAGGCTTATTCTGTGAAGAAAGTGCACGCAAAACTGTTACTGGAATCTTTTCCAATTTGTCCATTTCTTCCACTTTCATGATATCTCCAGGACCGAAAGTAACTTTTTTGAACTTGTTCCGAATCCTTGTTAAGCCTTTCTCCGACCACGTGAGGCAATCACCCATTATATAAATGATATTTTCTCTAGATTTCTCCCAACCGACTTCACAATCGAAATACCTTTTAGAAGAGCCTAATCCTGTGAATGAAGGATCAAAGGTTAAATTTGTTGGTATTTCAACAACTGAGTTCTTCATTTTACAAGAAGACAGGATAGGAGTAGAACAGAGGTTGAAAAGTTTATTGAAAATGAAAATATCGAAAAATAGTCAGCACAATAGCAGACCAGCAGAACAAGAGAATTTAACAGTATTGTTAAAGTTTCTGTTCGATTGTCTTGAAAAAAAAATGAATCATTCGACAATGATAATAAATAGAAAACTACCATGGAATGTAAACTAAGATTTAACGTAGCAAATACCAAATCAATATCCTCCCAAAACTAATGCACGAGTTTTATACTGAGGTCAATAACTTTATAAAAATGATTTTGCGTTATGAGCTCCTAAGATTATCAAAGTGATAAATCTTCAGAGACTTTCTTTTCACAAGATTATTATTGGGGAGAAATATTTGAAATGAAGCCAGACAACAGATTTTAAACAAGCTTTTTGATGACTTAGTTAATTTCCTTGAACCAAAAGTATCCCCAATGACTATCAGTGCAACGTATAGACAGAAGGTCAAAAAAACTTTCAAATCTCTGGTTTTTTGCAACTGTTGGAATGGAAGTTGAAGAACTTTAACGGAGGCTGGTCAATTGGAGACGGAGAATCAAGTTTGTATTGGTCAAAGATTCTGGAAGTTAATACCATAAATAATCAAGTTCTGAGCTTAATATGATGTATTTTTTCCCCAGATCTACTCTTTGAGGCGTTGACCTGATCTTTCGAAAATTCTGAATTGACTCTCGGTACAAAATATTGAAGTTCCATTCTGGTACTTTGTCTTTTAAAAATAATCGGATTGTTCCAATAAGTTAAATCTGATGATGATGAATCCCTTCCGATAATAAACTGGAGTTAAAAAAATAATTGAACGTCGAACTCAAAAACCTTCCAAAATTATTTAATAGACTAGAAAACGACATTAGTTCACAAACATTGCGTCAATGCTTTTGCGTTATGAGCATTTTTAAAAGTAAAAGTTATATTAATCTCTAAAATAAAAAAATCCTGTGTTTTTTTTTTTTTCTTTTACAAGCGAAGAGTTTATTGTCAACTATATATCTATAAACTAGTTCAAATCATAAGCTAAACTCAGATGAATGCTAAACTCACCTAAGCAATTGCTGTGTAGTGTCTTTATTCTCATTAGAAAGTGACAACATCAGTTCACTTAGTCATAATGGATCTAGAATTGATTTATGATCTTGAGATTATATCATTATATGGCTTAAAAAAATTACTAAGATTTCAACAATTTTATAAATTAACATACTAAGTTTTTATAAGTGCTCCTAACTGAAATTCACCAAAAGTTTTTCAACTAATGAAATTGAAGATATCAGGACAAGTGATAATTCTCAAGTAAGGAAATATTTGTGATCTGAAAGTAGATTTTAAGAATGTGTTTTGGATCTCTTGAGTCTGAAATTTAATAGAACTTAAATCCAAAATTCTCATCTTCAAAAGAAATTCTTTGCTTTCATTTGTTGTTGATGGATAAATAATCATTCCAACTTTGAATTCTATTAATCTTTTTTTTTTGTTTGGAAGTTGTATTGTTGCTATATCTTCTAAAACGTTTCTGACATAATGATCTTTAAAAGTGATATTGACAATACTTTCAACTTTCATGCATGAATCGAGCATTACTCCTTTGGTTATTAATAAGATAAGATATGATAGCATTTATTACTCTGAGATATAACCCGCTAGGTTAAATATACCATATCGAATAATAAATCAAAGAAAGCATAACCTATACAAAGAAAATTCAAATTCAAATTAAAGTTTATTGGAAAGCTATACAATCCCCTAGAATTATACCTTGTGGGGGAAAACTCAGTGGCCAAAAATAGGGGCACCAAGTATCTTGAGATTATATCATTATATAGCTTAAAAAAGATACTCAGATTTCAACAATTTTCATGAATTGACATATTAGGTTTTTATAAGTGCTCCTAACTGAATTTCAGCAAAGCATTTTCAACGAATTGAATTGTGATAAAAAAAAGTTCCATGTTTTTCGGCTATTAGTACGGCATTTTCCATTGGTATGACATCTCTCGTGTGATTGTAAAAATTGAATGATTGCAATTTTATACTTATTTTTTTTAATCTTCTCCAGTTTCTTTAATGTTTAGTATATCGTAATCAGTTTTATACAGTTTCAGCTGTGCAACTGCATAATGACCAAATATTTTTACATTTGTTCACTTTCCTGAGATTATTTTCATTCTTCTTATTCTCATCAGAAGTTTCGTGTTTTCTTTTTGGTTAAGTTGACCTAAAGTTATAGACATCTACAATGCTTTCTAAAGATTAGGACTTTTTGACTATACAATTCGTGATTGAATTCTAGATCTTAACTAAAAGACGTATGGAATAAATAAGTATGGACATTCTTTCAAATACCTGTCCCAATCTTCACCGTATTTTTTAGCACACTTTCTATTATCTCTAATAGCTCTATGAACCAAAACGACAAAGAAGAAACATGGGAAGAACCATGGGAATGGACTAGCAAATCCGCACATTAACCCCCATGTCAATGATTGTGTATAATCAGCAGTATAATGAATCTTTCTTGCGTATTTGTACCAACCATCAGTTAATAATACTGATCCATTTTTACAAGTGATGTATTTTGGATTTTTCAAAACTTGATATGGTAAGAATGGGAAAGTTTTTCTAATTTTGGTATCACCAGCCATGATTTTCCTGAAGGAGTTCTTTTGACCGTTAGTGGTATCGAAGAAGTAATAAGCAACGCTCAATATGACAAATAATGCAACGTTATATGTAGTTGACCATTGGTATTCTGTAGGTTCATGATAAAATAAAAACAAAGTACAATGACAATAGGTGTATGGTACTCCAGCAATATTCCAAAAAATCAACATGAAACCAAATTTTTCATAAGCCATATCCCAAGTTGGAACGATCAATTCTTCTCCCTTAGCACAAGCATTGGCGTAAAGGTAATGGGCATAGAGAACAAATGCAGCTTGTGTGCTGACATAACCATAAGTCTCATATTGCTTTAAACATAAACCTAATGATAAAAAGTACAAAGTGAACCATGGTAATCTAACTTCAAAGAACATTTTCAAATCAATGATACCAATTCTTGGATTCAATGGAGCTCCCATAAACATATCATAGATATGATTACCTGTCATTCTATGATAATCACCACTGATGAATAAAGTGTATAAATATAACGAAATACTGAATACAAATCCCAAGGTAATAGCAATAGTCATGATTTCACCAAACATTTCCAAGATGGTGTAAAGTTTGAAAACCCCTGTGAAATGCATCAAGAGAACCAACACATTGGTGACATAGAATGACCACATAGCATTACAATAGTATGGTAACTGTTTGTTATTCAAATGGGTTAATGGTTGACCTTTTGTCCAAATCCCCGGCAAAGTGACATAGAACAGCATTTGCGTAAGCAAGAAAACGATGAATATAGTCCAAGCTTTTAAACTCGGAGCAGCATGATCTTTCCAAATCTCCCCTAAATGACTCAAAAATTCAAGGAAAGACTCATCAGAGGCAGGTAATGGGAATTTTCCGCCATAAAATTGAGCTCCGATCCACATATAGTACATCAACAGTGGGAATCCGATCATCATCCCAAGAGCACCTACTGGACCTCCGAATTCATATTCTTCCTTTTCAGGCAGCACCTCCAGAGTTGTAGACGACAGTCCCGTTAAAAGGGAGTCTTGTTCTTGTGAGTTTTTCGTGTTAGCAGATTTACTCATGCTTTTTCTTAACTTTGTGGTGTTGTCCTTCTCCATCAGAATATTGAAGTCTTTATATGAAGAAGATCGAGGAAATTTCAAATAGAGTTTTTATTTTTTTTTTATAAACGACACTGCCATTTTGTAAACAAAAACACGAAAATTGAAAAGTTACGTCAGAGAGAGAAATAGAAAGTGTTACAAAGATATGGTTGAGATGTAATGACAAATTGTATTTTCAATCAAGTTTATCTAATCTTGCTCAGCAATTGAGACCAATCTCTCATCAATTTCATCGGTTGTCAAGACTCTGAAACCTTCCTTGGTGGCAACACCAATTTCAATATCATTTTTCCTAAATTCAGTACTCAACACATTACTTAATTGTATGATACCAAATTCAACAACTTTGACCCAATCACCTTTGACCAACTTGTTATTTTTCTTGTATGCTTTTTCCAATGATGTTAAAACTTGTTGTTGCTTTGGACCTGTAGAAGTCAGTTTTGATGATTGGTAATAACCTGCTGGGTCACATTTGAATAAAGAAGGTCCAAATTCGTCATCAAAACTTATAAAAGTTAAGGCAACACCCAATGGCCTCATGTACGCTCTTTGAGTATAAATTTGTGATAAATTGGCCATTCTCTTCGACAACAGATCACATGGCATTTCATATCCATACTTATATCTGAACTCTGCCAGTTCCAGTCTTGCCCTTAAAGCTTGAGCTCTTGCATCTGCAATTGATCCATTACAACATAACCCAATCTTTGGAGTGATTTGGAAAAGATAAGTTATCGTCTTTGGATCTAATAATTTATCAGGTGTTTTCTTTTGTGATATTATTACAGCAGAGTCTTCCCCACATACACCAATTGATGTAATATTTGAAGAATTTATTGCCTTGAAAGCATATTCCACTTGATATAATCTACCCTCTGGTGAAAAAATAGTAATATGTCTATCGAACCCAGAACCTATTAAAGAAATTGGAAATTTGTTAGTGAAAATGAAACACACTACAATCAAACAACGAAAAGAAATTTCAGTACTTACTGGACATTGTGCTGTATGGATATATGGGTCAAACTAGATCAATGATACCTGTTGTATTAATATATATAGTTCTATCTAATAAATATATCTAATGGATTATAATTGAGTTGATGGCAACTTTTTTTTGTCTTTTTTTTTGCCACTACAAAAAATTGTTACCAATGGACACTTTATACAATTACTCAATGAGGAAGTCATCAATGGTTGGCTTTCAAGATCCTTTGACAATAATCAGCAAATGTTTCCCTCTCATTCACTTTATCCTGAAGACTTGGTTGACAAAAGACAGCTAGGGTGTTTCTAGCCACGTTCTTTAACAGTTTACCATTTTTCACAAAATGGGGAACCAGTTTAAATCTGTTACTGGAAACTTCTTGTAAACAACTTCCAGTTTGGAATGCTAAACAATCCACAGGAATATCAACTTTATGTATTTCACCTTTTCTATTTCTGATGAATAATCCTGATTCGGGATCATGAACTTCGATTGGTGTATTTGTTGACTCGTCAATGAACAATGCACTTGTCAATCCAGTTAAACATGAATGATCCAAATGCTCTCCACACCATTCATCGTCATCGTTTTCAATCTCAGCTTCTTCACGGGGGAAATAATGCAATAATCTTGCCTTTGTTGTGTATGAGTTTTCCACGATTTGAGATAAATAATTTGGCTTATAATTCTCCAATTTATCAACACAGTACCGATCACAATTCAGGGCAACGTCAACACTGACTCCAATTATAAGGTTGATCAATTTCTTACAATTGGCCTTGAAATCAGGTAAGAGATCTTCCTGTGGCCATTTGTTTGGAGACGTGTATGCCTTCATATGATCAAAACCTTTAGTTTCCTCATTAGTGGGGCCCTCCTTATCGTTATCTTTATAAAATGAACAATTGATATAGTACGATCCTTTGTATAAGTCTGGCTTGTTGTTTAACTTCTCTTTACCCAATGACCAACCTACTAACCAAAACGCCTCTTCATCTTCCAATTCGATCAATTTCTCCAAAGGTAATTTAGCCAATTCGGAAGCCTGTTTTAATACTTTCAATCTCAAATCATGATATTCTTTTGGTAAGTCCTTAACGACTATTATCCCCAAGGAGTCTTCATCAAAGGCATCTTCCAATGCTTTGAATGGTACTGATTTGGTCTTCAACTCTTGTAATGAGACAACTACTGGACTGGATGCCATCTTTGTTCGTAAAAGTATCTTTAGATTGAAGTAATTACAAAGAAGGGATTTTTTTTCTTCTTCTTCCAATCTTGAAACTTTTGCGTGATAAAAGCTTAGCTGATGATAAGGCCGTACAAGATTTATACAGTTAAATCTGATACACCAGGAAGATTTATTAAAGAGTTTTAACACATATTAGCATATGAATCCCGTTAGCCGGTTTCCTCGGTTGCGGAGTTTATCTTTTTATAAAACAACTCTCGTTTTAAAAGATTCTCCGCCGTTATCCAAAGGGATCAACAACAACCATTAAGAGTTGCATGCTCCATAGATTTGACACCATTATGGTCTCATCAAGATTCTTGTGGGTCCTATAAAGAGAAACCAACCGTATTCAATCTACGATTTTTATAGCAAGTAGTTATTAGTTAATAAATGAGACTGATGAATAAATTATAGTGACATTCCATCTGTCACCTTGGTCCGATTCGGTCGATGCAGAAGTTACGATACATCTGATATAATGCCTCACATTCTCAATACTATCGTGAAGCTGAATGCAAAGAGACACTTCCATTTGATCCAACAGAACAGTGTTTTGTGTCTTCATATATAAAGAATTCACAAAGGAAAAACGAAAATAAGAAAAAACAAAAAAAACTTTAAAAAAAATTTACACACATTTCATAGAGAATCAATTAATAAGTCACCATTAGGCAATGTCATCTTACACTTGGGGAGAAGATGAGACCATTCAGAATGACTCAAAGACCCTAAAATATAAGCCGTTGTACGAAGTGCAGTCCAACTTCAACAACCATTATAAACCAAGGGTATCATATCATTTCAACCCGGAACTGTCACAATATCATTATGGTGTCAGACATCCAATGAAACCTTTCAGATTGATGTTGACCGACCATTTGTTGTCTGCGTACAAATTACATGAACAAATTGATATATATAAGCCAAGGAGAGCTACACGGGAGGAGTTGACTGATTTCCATTCAGAAAATTATATAGATTTCTTGGCCAGTATAACACCAGATAAACTGGCACAAAAGGCATATCTGGCAACGTTGCTGGAGTTTAATATTGGTGATGATTGTCCCGTGTTTGATGGCATGTATGAATACCTGTCGATTTATGCAGGGCTGTCTTTGGATCTGACAAGAAAATTGATCAATAATCAAAGTGATATCGCTATAAATTGGTCTGGTGGTTTACACCATGCTAAGAAATTAGAACCATCCGGGTTTTGTTATGTGAATGATATTGTTCTCTCGATATTGAACTTGTTAAGAATTTATCCAAGAGTGCTATATATTGATATTGATATCCATCATGGAGATGGAGTTCAAGATGCTTTTTATTTAAGTGATCGAGTAATGACATGTTCATTCCATAAATATGATGGTAATTTTTTCCCATCAACGGGGAATCATACAGAAGTTGGTATGGATAAAGGTAAGAATTACACTATAAATGTTCCCTTGAGGGATGGTATAGATGATGAGAATTATATCAGATTGTTCAAATCGATAATGGAACCTTTGATAAATCAATTTAGACCTTCTGTTATCGTTCAACAATGTGGAGCTGATTCCTTAGGTTGTGACCGATTGGGTGTTTTCAATTTGAACATTAAGGCTCATGGAGAATGTGTGAATTTCATCAAATCTTTTGGAATTCCAATGTTAGTGCTAGGTGGTGGAGGTTATACACCGAGAAATGTGAGTAGGTTATGGTGTTATGAAACGTCTCTATTGACAAATGTTAAATTGGAAAACAAATTACCAGAGTCATTACCATTTAGGAATTGGTATAAACCTGATTATTCATTACATCCAAACCTTGATGGTAAGATTGAAAACAAGAATAATAGGAAATATCTTGAAAATTTAAAGACTGCAGTTTTAGAAAAATTGAGATTTTTAAATGGAGCACCAAGTGTCACCATGTCTGAAATTCCACCAGATTTGCAAAATTTTGGTATAGATGGTGATGAAACTCTGATACTAAGTCAAATCGAATCACAATTGAAACAAGATGAATTGATCGATGGTGAAATGAGACAGAATTTAAACGTTAAAGATGAACTGAGAATGGGAGAATTGATGGGTTAAGATTTTTCAAAAGACAACTGTGTATTATATTATTATGTATTATTATTAAAATTTGTGATTAATTAAAAACTTCAAAAGCCAATTTTATGCATATACCGGTAATTTATCCTCCTTCTTTGCATCTTTCTCCTTCTCGACAGTACCAGTTTCTGTCTTGCCAACTTCGGTCTTTCCTGCTTCTGTTTTGCCAATTTCTGTCTTGCCAACTTCTGTCTTTCCTGCTTCTGTTTTACCAACCTCTGTTTTACCAACCTCTGTTTTACCAACCTCTGTTTTACCAACCTCTGTTTTACCAACCTCTGTTTTACCAACCTCTGTTTTACCAACCTCTGTTTTACCAACCTCTGTTTTACCAATTTCTGTTTTCCCTTGATCTGTAGTACTGGTTTTAGCTGATCCATCATCAATGCCCAATTCTGTCTTTCCTAAAGAACCAGTTTTCAATTTTTGGAATCTTTCATTCAATTCATCATCCTTCTTGTTAGACGCTTGTTCGGACAATTTTTGTGCATTGGAAGAGTCAATCAACTCTTGTAATTCTTTATCAACTTGTTTATCATCCAGAGCACTCGAAGTAGTTGATGACAATAATTCAGTAATTTTATCAGACTCATTAATATTATCACTCATTGTATCCAAGACTTTTTGCAAATTATCGAGATCTGTGGTTTGATTCAATTTATTCAATAATTGAGAATTTGTCGTTATAGTTGATATTAAAGTCTTGTTAAAACTTTGTTGATTAATTTGATCTAAAAGTGTAGTTAAATTATTCAATTGCACTGATTGATTCAATAAATTAATTTCAATTTTTTTGTAATTTTGTAATAAAATTTTAGCATATTTTTTATTACCATCAGCCAAATTCTTCATTATTTCATTTTTCAAATCCGTTTGCTTAATGGATAGTTTCCTTATCAAGTTGTTCAATTTATATGTTGTTGATTTCAAAAGTGAGATACTCTCGTCATTTTCGTCGATTTCATCCTTATCATGTGTCACGAATTTAATCACATCTCCTTTCATCATGATTTTCTTCAAATCTCTTGATAAATATATCAACACCAACTTGAAATCCAAATCGGTTATCTCAAATTTCTTAATCAAATCTTGGAAATGGGCTTTCCCAATAACGTAATCACTATACTCTTCAGTAGTCAAGTACTCATATTTATAAAAATCGTATATTTGCAAACTCACCTCTTTTAGTTTCCCAATAGACACTAATGAATCCTTTTTCAAAGACTTGTCCCTGGCACTAATATCATAATCCAAATTATATACAGTTGATGAAATCACCTTGTATATAAATTTGTTGATTAAAGATTTATCCAATGGTTGTGATTCAAACCTTGAAACTGGGACTAGTTGACCTGTGACGTTTATCATATGGTTGATAACTACATCCAACACTCCGTTCTTGATTTTCAAATGCTGTCCATTCACATTGATACTCAAATTGTTCAAGTCTTCAGTGTCAATAGTTAAAGAGTTGGGGAAAACTCGGTGATTTATGAATTCGTTGATAACTAATTCCCAATTCAGTAAATTAGCCAGGTATCCATCAGGATTAACTTCTTTCAACTCAGATAAATCCTTAGTGAACAAGGATTCTATTCTAGTTTCCTTGATGTTATCGTGGAGTATTTGATCCATCCTTGATGTTGTTGTTGCAATACTTTTTGCTTTGTAGTAGTTAAAAAAATAATAATAATAATAAAATAAGAGAATAGAAAAAAAAGGCGAGGGAGAGAAGAGGCAAATAACAGTCTTATCAAACAAGATGAATTCATCAACACTGCTTGATACACTAGCACACGATCTCGTCAATGGCAATGACTTAGAATTGGAAATCATCACTACAGTGATCGGTCAACTTCCACAAAATTCTGAAGTTGAAGAATTCTCAGAATCAGAAGATGTCTTTTACAAGAAATTGATTGATTACTTGTCAAGTGCAAAATTTTATCAACAGAGTTATGCCGTTCAAGAATCTGTGATGAAGTTATTTGACCAGTTGGCAGATCATTACACATTTGAGTCATTCACTGTGCGGATAGCTTCGTTACAAATGATTATCGATGCCATAGATAGAACCACAAATTCGCTTGTGTTTCTCAGTTTGGCGAATTTGATTTTGAAAGCATCACCAATTGATATTTTAGCAAACACTGAATTGATCAAAGATTTGATATTGAAATTGAACTCTGAAGATGTTTCTATAGCTATAGTGAACAGTGTCGAGACGTTGATTTTGAAATTAAGCCAGGGTCAATTGATAAGGAGAAGGTTGTTATCGAAAGAGGTGATTTCAATCTTGAACAAGATGAGACATGGAAGCATTGAGATCGTAGTAAGATTATTCGACTTGATAGCCAATGTTTATTTGGAATTTGTACAACTGGATGAATTGCCACTTGAATTATTCAAAATTGAAAAGCAAGAATTGGAAAATGATGATATAATGTATCCAGTTTCCATTATCAATTTTTACACAAAGGTGCTTGATAAGATTCTTGAAAAAAATTTGAAATGGCTATTGAATGAATTAGATTTCAATATGATAATTGACCTTTTATATGATGAAGATTACAAGTTTAAAGGATTCATTACCAATGAAATCTTGATAATGTTGGGTAAATTATCATATTGCCAGGATAAATTTGCTGAGATTGATGGAAAATATGACATCTTACACAAGATCACTAATGAATATTTCTTTGATACAGATATTTCAACATACTTGTTATCAATGTTGAATCCAGTCTTGTTACAAGATAATGATGAATTTTTAACGAATTTGAAATTGTCATCAAGGACAATGCCCATCTTCATTAATTTGATCAGTAATTGTGATGTTTTCAACAAATTAACCATATCAACATCTGATTTGAAAAAATTACCTTCAATGATGGAACTTTTCACAATATTGGAGAAAATGTCTGAATATAATTGGAGTTCCATTTATCTTTTAAATTCATTACCATTGATAATGAACTTGTTATTGGATTCTATCGTTGTTAATCCACAATTGGTTGATATTAAGAAGCAAATCTTGACGAATTTGTTATTACAACAGGATGATCTGAGTATTTGGGATGATAAGATCAAGTCAAATTTGAAAAAATTGATTAATGGTGTTGATACTACGCCACAAGTCACTATTCACGATAGCATTTTATGAAGTTGACTCGAATCAAAAATTAAGATATATCTGTTATACGTATGTCATATAATTTATTGTTAAAAAAAGTCATTTCTCGATATATGAATAACTATAACTCTATATATTATTTAAGCACATTTGTAGAATTTAGCATTCAAATGCTTTTAACTCTTATCTCAAGTGTCCCACATTGTCCACAGATGGTATTTCATTTCAATGACCAAAGAATGAATGATCAGCCACGACCTGACTACATACTAGACATTTCAATAGTCATCACACTGATCTTTGGTATATCTTGTGAATGCTTTCGATTGGTCATATATATCTCTCTTTGTTGGAATTGCAACCATGAAGAACATGATCATAATAATCATGTCATTATCGATGAAGTTTCCTCTAATTTCAATTTAATCCTTCTCCATTTCTCTCTATCGTATTCTCCAAACCCTATACTTGGACAAGGACTAGAACCGGAACTGAATTGACTATCTGGTGTGGCGGCGTTATTGAAAATCCCATCTTCATTCGTATCCATAGTGACTGTCGTTGTTGTCATATCCGTTGGGAAATGATTGTCTTTCGATTTTGATGATAATTTAATCGGTGTTCTCAAGATGTTTGTTCTTTTCAAAGGTGATAATGATTTCGTACGTCTTGGTTCTTTATGATATTGTGCTTGTGATTGTTGATGCAATGATGACGGGGATGAAGGTATGGTTAATGACGAGGTTGATATGATTGGATGCGCCAAATTCAAGAATGATGTCTTCTTCCTCGTGTGTAATTGTGACGTTGATGATGAATCAAGGTTATACATTGATTTTGAATGCTGATGCAGAAGGTTATGCTGTTGATTATTATGATGATGAAGGTTATGATTGTTGAAGAATTTCTTGATAGGTGATGAGGATTTTGATAATGATCTCGATCTCGTTGGTGAATTTGATAACCTTCTCGATGGTGTACGGGTATTGGTATTGATATTGGTATTGGTATTCGTATTGGTGATCGTGTTAATGTAATGCATCTTGTTATATGTATTGAACGTATCAAACGTATCAATCATACCATCGTTGTCGAATGGGATCGATAAATCATCACCTTCGATATCTTCATCGTCATGACGTGTGTTGATATCCATTTCATGATGATGATGCAGTGGTGGTGGTGTGGTATAACCATGACGAAATGAATGCAATGATGGTGCTTTTTCCTCTTCTTCTTCTTCTTCTTCTAATATCACCGCTTCATTATCTTCGTATTGATGTTCGTGTTGTTGTTGTCCTTGTTGTAAATCATCAATTGAATTGATATCTTCTTCCCTTTCTAAAATAGTTAAATTCAAATTTTTACCACTGTTGTTATTACTTGTGGTCCAATTTTGTCTATTTTGTTCCCAATCTTGTAATGATATGAATTTTTTATTTGCCTTCACCTTTGCTGGTGTTGTTGAATTTGTTGGATTTGTATTAGAAGACTCGTCATTCCAATTGAAAAAATGCTGCTGTTGCTGTGGTGGTATCAGTGGTATATTACCTAATTCCAATTGCATATCTTCACTCAATCTTCTATTGACGATGATATCACTTTCCCCTTTTTGTAAATGAGGAGGTAATAAAGAATTGGAAATCTTTGCAAGCATTGTCTTTTCATTTTGTAAAACTTGATCATTTTGTAAAATGGCAATTGAGCATTGAATATTATCAGTTGATGGAGTTTGTGATATTTGATATGGATACGTATCTTGTTGTTGTTGTTGATGTGATGATTTGAAAATATTTGTCAATGATGAACTATGTGGTGGTACCAATGTTTGTAATGAATCTTTGTTATTGATGAATTTATGGAATTGGATAGTTTCAAAACTAGAAGGTGTCACTATTCTTTCATTCTTGTCATGATGAAGATCTTGTGTTGAACGTTGTGGTATGTGATTGATATTCAATATGAAACCTTTTAAAAATGTAGAAATGACAATTATATAAAACATGATAATCACCAACACATGTCTCTTGTGATCATTATTATCACTCATCGCTGTCCTTGTCGTTGTCAATATCATAAGTTGTATCCAAGTCAGACCACAACAAATTGAAAAAAGTGACATCAACCCAGTGATGATCACGAGTGTCATTTGATATGGGTATACGAGATAAGCAACAATGCTAACACATGACAAGAACTCCGTGATCGTATACATCACCAATCTGACATTTGTCGAATGAGAAGTTGTTGTTGATAATAAGTATATCGATATCGATACATTCGCCAACAGTATTAATACTGTAAATAACAGTGATATTAAATAGATGATTTTTTTCATTATGATTTTGTGTTTTCCTTATGGAGATATTGTCATTGCTGATCCGTGGGAAATATGGTATGCTTGTGTGAGTGAGTGAACGAAATGGGTAATGAATGTGATAGGTTGGCAAGTATGTGATATGTGATAGGTTGTAAGTATATCTATATATGTAATGATATATGATCAGTAATAAAATTGGGTATTAATATGAATATAAATTGGGAATTTCAACAAGTACATTATTATTATTATTATTTACCTTATTGATCTGAAGAAATCAACACAGATGCATACATACATTCAGTACATATTCACCACACAAATCCACTCTCACTCATTGTTGTTGTTGTTCCCTAATTAATTAATTAAACAAAAAAAAAAATTCTTTTCGCTGCAGATCAAATTTGATCCGATATTTACTTATTGCCTAATCGGGAAAATATATAAGACAAACCAAACCATGGGTTGTTGTTGTTATGTCTACGAGTCTTTATACTGAATTATATAGATATAAGCACATGGAGACATAGATACAGGCACGCACACAGATCGTGGTACAGATATACATTGGTTGGGTAGACATTAACTATACAATATTAATCAGCTTTTTCACTCATAACTTGTTTAACAGGTTCCTTATCATAGAGATATAAACCATGTTCTTGGATGTATCGTATAACTGAATTGGGTAAAAGATATTGTACACTCATACCTCTCCTGATGAATAACCTCACTTTTGTCGATGAAATATCGTTATAAATCAATTGCTTTATCACCAATATATTTTTACGATGTTCATACATGATATCATGACTTAATAAGAAACTACGGACATCGGATCCAGTTCTCTCGACAATGAGGCATCCATATTTCCCCAAGATGTGATGTAAATCCAATTCAGCCCACACGTTTGGTTCACCCATACTTTCAATTAAATCACCACCTGCTAATAACATGATCTTAACACCACGTTTACGTCCATGGCTATCTTTAATACCACCTCTTTTCAAATTGATCTCCTCGTTGAAATGATCCAAGACTAATGCTGTTCTTGTGTATCTCGGTTGTAATGATTCCCATGCATCAACCATTAACCATGATGATGTCCTTTCACATGCCAATTCACACATTCGAACACGATGATGATGTGGTGCCAATCCTTGTTTTTTGTAATTATCACTAACGGGGCTGTAATAACCTCCAATCACTTCGAATTTCGTATCTTCTCGTATAGAATCCATTGCCATTTCAAACATTCTTAAATGTAAATATGTCACTGGTGAAAATGAACCACATGCAACTATAACAAGTGGGAATTTCGTACTATCTTTCAACACGGGGGAAAGACGATGTGTTGGGAATTGATAATCTTCCAAAGTTTTAGATTGTCTAACGATACCATGTGGTACTTCTTCTAAATCGGCAATTTGATATGAATGTATCTTTGGAGAATTTGTATGTGTATTTATATTGTGTTGTGGATGATGAATATGTTTTGATTTTTTATTTATAGATGGCTCTTCATTTTGCTCTTCCTCTTCTTCGTTATCTGATGATGAATCAGAACTGAATGGTTGTAATTCAGTTGGTAATCTTGGAATTTTCTTATGTTGAATCTTGGTATTACTATCTAATGACAGTGAAGAATTTGATCTTATCATTTGTTCTTGCTGTTGCTGCATATTACTCGATGATGAAGTGATTGAATGACGTGAATTGTATGAACTAGAAGGATGTGGTTGTGGAGCATCTATTGCCTCGTTATAATCAGCAATCACATATGGTTGTATAGTTGGATTATTGGGAATCATTGAAGAATTTGCCGGAGGTTTCATATCCGGATTCGAGGAAGGTGGGATGAAATTTGGGTCTTGCGTAGGATCCATCTTATATCTGTGTCTATCTAGTTATCTATGTGTCTATTCGGATTAAATTGTATGACTAATTGACGATTATATAATGTGTAATAATAGTAGTGTGCATTTTATTTTGTCGTTTTTTTGAATGTGTAAGTAAATTTTTTTTGTCTGTGTTCAATTAGAAATTGTTTTGGCACTGCGTTGGGAAATTCTAGCCTTACTTGCACCACCACCAGATAGTGAGAGAGAGAGAGACAGGAGACAAAGACAATGGGAAAAAGTGTGATCAATTGCATGGAATTGGGCGGTGGTAAGGGCTACAAGTGGGGCTGCTATATCGCTAAACCTCTATATATATATATATATAGACGTACAACTGACTAAGTAACTAGATGTAGAGTACACCATGATACCTTGTATATTATACTCTTGTGTGGTATAGGTGTATATGGTATAACTAAGAGTATATTTACAAGAAACTGAGAGAGAGAGGCAACCCCGAACCGGTCCTGACCGGCGTGCGTCTAGCACTCACCAAGAGACAGCCCCTGTTTTCAGCAACACCCTCGGAATTATCACGTGACTGTCTCTACCTCGGGTTACATCTCAGTCAGTCAGTCAGTCACTTGATTGCTCATCTTTACTCAACTATAAGAATGTTCACAACAAGGGATATTGGCGTATGATACGATAATGATATGTAGATATAGATATATGTACAGAGTTGACTTGGTATAAGAACATACATCTCATCATCATATCGATACACTCCACGTCGTATACAGTGGTAATACATTGTATACGTAGCCATATACATACATACAGTGGAACGAAATTTGTTTCCCTTTTTGAAACATTGAAGAGTTAAGATGTCTTTGTATCACAGATGTTGTTATACATAATTACACCATGAGCTGTTGATTGGATATGTGTGTGTGTGTGTACACACATACATACATACATACATACATACAAGACTGATATATATATATATAGATATGCACTGTATATATGCTCTGTATATAGCATACAAATGGTGATAACAGAAAATTTCTTCTCCAATGATCTGTCTTGTGTTTATACACAGTGCACAGTATAAATACATACATACATAGATACCTACTACTTGTATCATACACTATATACTACCATATAGTGATACCAGTGATATATAGTGATATATAGTATAGTAAAGACAGACCCAAACAGAGAAATAAAAATTTTCTCTTTTTCTTTTGTTTTTATTTCTGTTTCTGTTTCTGTTTCTTTTTCTGTTTGAGTTTTTTGGTTTTTTAGTTTTTAGTTTTTTGGTGCAATTAATAAATTACCACTTAGTTGGACAATTAATATCATCCGTTTCATTTATACTTTATATATATATATACAACTATTACTCATCTATCCATCTATCTATCCATATATCTATCCATCCATCTATCCACTACTACCACACAGAGATGAGTTCACATCTAAATAACCAGCACACGGAAAACCAACAGGAGCAACAGATTTTTTCCTCTTCTGCCGCCGCCACTACCACTGCAACGAGTTCCACCAACACCAGTACAACCACTTCAAACACTTCAACAAGAAAGCAAGAAGACCAGTTTAGGCAAGTGTTTTTCGATCAGACAAACAAGAGGGCAAACACAAGTTCCATGTCACCCTCGTCTTCCTCAACAAGTGTCAACACCACCGCGTCTTCAATCTTGTCCTCTTCCACGGAACAACAACAACAACAACAGCAAAGTTCACCAAAATCTTCAAATCAAAATGATATCATATTACACCAATCATCAAATAAAAGAGCAAGATTAGACCATCCAATCATCACTCCTTCTTTCTCATCCTCTTCACATACAATCTTAACTCCACAACCTATAAGTCCAAAAAATTCATCTTCAACAGCATCAAATGAACCCAAAACCACTTCCAATACTCCATCAAACATCAAACAACAGGACAACAATATCAATAGACATCATCCAAATGTATCAAACATTAAAAGATATAGATCAAGATCATTACCAAATGTCTTGTACTCTGCATTACGTCGTCGTAATCATCATCATCACCATCATCACCATCATCATCAACAACAACAACAAATGAATAATTTATCAGAAAATGTGATAAATGCTGTACCTTCAATGGCTATACATTTCCCACAACATCATCAACATTTCCTTCAACAATCATCATCTTTAAAATCATCTCCACCTCCATTACCACCAGTTTCTTTACAAAGTTTAAGAGAAATTGATTTACATGAAATTTTGAAAAATCCTCAATTAAGACATGATATCTTGTTTGATCCACAATTACAATTTAGACCAAATTTAGATGGTGAAAGAGGTCGTAAGAAGAAAATGGCTGTTGATAAATATTGGGATGATTTACAAATTGAATTGGAATCATATATCGTTAGTAAAGAATTTAATCAAAAAAATTCAAGATTACCACCATTATTTCAAACTTTAAAGGAAATCTTGATAAGTTTATTACCAACAAAGGATGTTGAACAAGTTAATGAAACAATGGATACCGATTTATTAATTCAACAATTGAAAAATTTTTCATTTGATTTTGTCTCGTTGGCAGAATGGTTATCACAAATTTTTAAAAGTCATTGTGCTCCAATGAGAGATTCATGGGTTGATGAAATGACATCAAAATGTATTACACTGAGACAAGATAATTCCATCTCTAATTTAGTTGATGGTTTAAGAATGATTTTCAGTATATTGGAAGCTATGAAATTAGACGTTGCTAATCATCAAATTAGAATCTTGAGACCTGTATTGGTGGAAACACTGGCTGATTTTGAAAGAAATTATTTTACACAAATGGTGAATAGATGTAAGATGAATTTACAAGATTCGATAAATTGGTTTGTAACAAATTATCAAAATTGTGAAACTGATCGTTCATCAATAAAATTGAAAGAATTATCAACACTCTCCATTTTGAAATTATTATCATGTCGACATAT
Source organism: Nakazawaea holstii (assembly GCA_003706265.2). Classification (NCBI taxonomy): domain Eukaryota; kingdom Fungi; phylum Ascomycota; class Pichiomycetes; order Alaninales; family Pachysolenaceae; genus Nakazawaea; species Nakazawaea holstii. The sequence continues at coordinate 24,424 of PPKU02000075.1, read as the reverse complement.
GGTTACTTCGTTTCCCACATCATTATCGTTTGATCATGCAAGATTAGTCTTATTAAGAGCTGATATAAGACAATTAGTTTGTTTACAATTATGTGTCTTGTTGTATAAGCAAATGTTGTATCAATATGCCAATCAACATCATTTGAAATTACAAAATCAATTTAAACCAGAATCTATAAATAAATTGAAAAGAGAAATATTGGCCATTGTTACTGATGATAATGGTAATATCAAATGGACAAGAAATGTTGGTTCTATTGCATTACAATTATCAAAACTGTGTATACTGATCAATGAATCTGATGTTTTTTTGAAAACGCCACCAGAATCAATGGTTCAATTTGCATTCAATTGGTTGATAAAGCAAACACAACCATCATCTCAAGTTTATGGTTTGATGGAGGAGAAAATTTTCAAACAATTGATGGAGTATGTCAATAATACCAAAGATGATGAAATTTTAAAAGAGGATATATCATCAACAATTTCATCATCATCATCAATAAATTTATCAAGTACAAGTTCTATCAATACATCATCAACTTCAACTTCAACAACAAAGTCATCGTCATCATCATCTTCGTCTTTATCCACTGCTGAGGATTCAAATGATGAAAATTATGAATTAAATCAATTAGGTTCAAGAGTTGCTAAATTATGTAATTTCCATTGGAGTGTTTTTGGTAATATTTACACAGAGGCAATTTCCAAATTATAATCAACAACTAATATTATCAGTGTAAACATCAATCATCAAAAAATTATAAAGTTTTAGCTTATTTTTTTTTCCATTTTTTTTATTTAAAAAGATCACAAATTATTACAGCATCATCATCATCATCATAATATTAAGAAGAGTGAATAATAATAACAATAATAACAATAATCATTAATATGACATATATCAATAAATCGCTAATATTCCAAATTCAACTCACTTTTTCTTCCAATCATCATCATTCACTCATCATTAATTTTAATGTTATTATTATTTATTATTCATTTTCTTATAATCATATTTATATCATCATCATACATATATACATATAACAAGGGCTTTTTACGTATCATCATTCTAGTTGGGTTTTTCATTTTTCTATTTTATCTTTCATCATTTTCAACTTTTATAAAGAAAAAAAAACTCTATAGAGAGTTGTTAATTTTTTTTTTATTTTTTTTTATACAATACCGTTTAAAAAAGTATTTATTCAATTTGTGTTTTCCATTTTTATTTTTGTTCAGTTTTGTCTTTATGTTTTTAATGTTGTGGAGAGGAGGGAGAGTTTTTTATTGTTATTTTTATTCAGTGTGGTTTTTGTCTTTTACAAATTTTTTTTTCAGTTTACGTTTTTCATTTTTTTTTATTATTTATATAAATACATAGAGAGTTAGTGTTAGTTAGTTAGTTAGTTAGTTATTAAGTCAAGTGTTGGTTTTGTTTTCCATTCATATATCTTCTTGTATCGTTATCGTTATCTATTTATTTATCTTGTATATACATAAAGACACATAGATGTGAATACTAAAATAAATTCATGAATGTTCATCTCATCGTGATTAGCAACCGTATTCACATTCCACATCCTACAAGTCACTCACATTCCACATTCTACAACTCATTCATAACCGTATTCACATTCCACATTCTACAAGTAATTCACAAAAATGACCACCGTGATTATCTTTATCCAGATCCATCACCTTCTCATTCATTCATCAATGATTCTCAACTCTGTTCAATTATCAATATTGGTAATAAAATTATTGGTATCTCATCACATTCAATATCCATATATCTATGACTCTCACATGTCTCATTGATATATATATATATGTATATATCTCCGTGTTGTGAGGTGTTGAAAAATTCACAAACGAGATATGATTTCCATGAATTGATGATTATAAATGATCATGAATGACAATCGCTCTGGTGATAATTGAATTAAAAGTCGGTGTTTGTGTCAAATTTTCGGAATTCAATATGGGTGAGGGGATCAGATACATCATCAGCACTCACTAATTATGGGAATGAATTGAGAAATGATGTGATTCCAAAGTGTTATGTTGATAATAAGAGTTGCTGCAAAAAGATATGATCCAAAGCCATGTAGGAATCTTAATAGGAAACCACCGGTTTTTCAAACTCATTTAAATCAGTTAAAAAAGTTGATCTTTGTATAGCCTTTTCAGTAATTGGAAGTATCAATCTATAAGCATCATGAGTATTTAAATAATACCTGTATAATCTCTTTACCCTTAAGAATCCGAAATTTTCATAAAGCCTCAACAGATTGACATTGACAACTTCAGTTTCCAACATGATTTCATCACATTTTTGTGAAATCATACTATTGATATTCAAATCGATCAATTTCTTCGCGATACCATTTGATCTATACTTTGCCAAGATCGTTAACATCCCAATGTATCCTCTTATTTTCTTATCACGATGACTTTCAATTTTCGAGATGATCACGCCAATTATCTCTCCGGTTTCATTCAATCTGGCAATATGACATAATTTTGGCCAATTGTTGATGAAAAAACGATACACATATATCGAATATGGCTCACTGAGATTCGCATTCACGAGGTCCATTATCGTTTGGAAATCATTGTTGTTGTCTCCATCAGGGTGGAATTCAAATGAAGACAAGGTGATTTCGTCTGGTTTCAATCGTATTATATCAGTAGTCATCTGTTTGTGTCTTTTGTGTCTTGTATCAATTAGTGTTTGATGATCGACAAATTTATGAAACCTTTTTTTTTTCCACTTCTCAAGAGACAATTGATAAACCGAATATTCGAATTCACCAATTGTGTTCTCAATTGTACATCTCACTAATAATAATGTTGACCCTCATCATGACTTGAAACTGAGGAGTTGAACGTGTCTGAATTTATTCATTGCCGGCAGTAAGCACAAATATAGTTGTCATGTTCTACAACGTATCAATATCAATCAAGTGATTTATGCAGTACTACTTGTCGGGGAATTGGGGAATTCAAATTTGAGCTTTTGATAACTTCAATGGTCTCCTCAAAACAACACTATTGTTTCTCATATTCTGATTTCAATGATCACGTTTTGTAATACTTGCATATTTATATTATGCTGGCTTCCAATTACAATTTTCTGCTATAGAACCATTTCAAATCCCTAATTATCTTCCAAAAACACCCACTTCAATCAACTAGGTGTACTCAAGAAGCCATGGACTACGCAAGACTACCTCTCTTTCCAAAGCATACAGGAGCCGTTCTGTTACCATTCGTTATCCGAGAAACTTCAGAACCATATGCCCATATTCATTATACAATCTCGGTGCATCCACCAAAATTACACAAAGATGATGGTGTGGATTTTGCTCATATCAAAATACAAAGAGAAGAACTTAGACCCTACGACAAGACGCAAAATAATAAAACTCCCGTTGGTGATTTTAACACCATCTCCAATATTGCTTTAAAGGAGTTCATATTCATCGATGATGGATCATTTTATCATGATAGGCTCAAATATGGCTATTACTCTTTGAATCGTAGAGCTGCAGAATCATTGAGAGGTGAAACTTTATTCAATGTGAGTAATGTTTATACACCTTTGAAAATATATCGTCTCCAGAGAGATTTTGGGAATTCATGTCCAGAGAAGCCAACTTCGAAAAAGGTTTCTAAAACGTATTGGACTATGGAAACTTTAGATCATAGCCAAAATGTGCCATGTGCAAGATTTGGGCATTCCACACTTGTTGATTGCAAGAATGATTATCTTTACTTGTTCGGGGGTGTCACGATCCTTGGTTTGAAACGATTCCAAGGTGAGATTGATGACATTGATAATAACTGGTTTTATTACCCTTTGAAAGATGTTTGGAGAATGGATTTGAAATCAGGATATTGGACCAGAATGAATGATTTGAGTATGAAACCTCCTCATATGTCAACGATACCAACATCACTAGATTTGAATTTTAAAATGCCAAAGCTTCTTGAAAATATGGAATTGGTTTACGATTATCAAAATGAGCTAATTTACGGATGCTATTCACCGAGAAAAATATTTACAAGGTATTCAGGAGGTAACACGAGAATTTTTTCCTTTGATCCACTGAAGAATTGTTATACTTTGGAGGCTTCCTTCACTGGTGGTGGTGCAACTTCTTTGGCAATAGCGCATGAATATAATAAGCTTTTCGTTCAGTTTTACCTTTCGAAACATATATACATTTACAAGATTCCTTCTGGAAAAGTGAGCAAACTGAAGCATTCTTCTAATGGCAAGAAACTCTCACCACAATTGGTTAAACCGATCCAATGCATCTTTACAGATAGAATTAAATACTTTGGACATGGTCAATTCACCCTGTGTTTTAAATTCCCGTCACCATTGTATTTATCGTCATCGCCAAGCAATTTTCCTGCTTGTTCTTTTCATTTGAACAATTGGACTGGGATCAAAAATCCTTTTGTCTTGGATTGAAACATTTCATTTGAATAGAATACTCTATCTTTTGATTGTTCTTTTTGGTGTAATAGTTTAGTTTTTGTCCCCTATTTTTTTCCAAGTCTTGATATTACAGAGAATATTTAAATAGAAATTTGATAATAGGTTAGTGACCAGGACGATCCATTTTGCAATGTCATTGGAAAATATGTTTGTATATTTGAAGATTACAATGCCAAAACTAAGCATTAAATGATCTCAACTCTTTTGTCTTTAAAACAATTTCGTAGTCCACAATCTGTTGCATATTTTCATTATGCGAGCTTTCAGCTATAAATTTTCTGTTAGAAAAATTTTGAAATCCCTAATTCTTTTTAGAACCACTTCATTGAAAAGGTTTATTCACCAAGCCATGGAGTACGCAAGACTACCACTATTTCCAAAGCACAAAGGACCCATTCTGTTGCCATTTGTCATCCGAGAAACTTCGGAACCAAATGAATATATTCATTACACAATTTCGGTACATCCAGCAAAATTACACCAAGATGATGATGTGGATTTTGCACATGTCAAAATCCAAAGAGAGGAAATCAGACCCAGTGCTTCTGATGAATGGAAAAAGCAAAGTTTCTCGGTTGATGATTTGAACATCATCTCCAATATCGCATTAAAGGAGTTTATTTTCATCGATGATGGATCATTTGCTGATTATAGGCTCAGCCCTACTTATTATTCTTTGAATAGGACAGCTGCTGAGTCATTGAGAGGTAAGCGCTTATTCAATTTGAGTAATGTTTATGCCCCTTTGAGAATATATCGTCTCAAGAGAGATTTTAGAAATTCATGTCCAGAGAAGCCAACTTCAAAAAAGGTTTCTAAAACAAATTGGACTATGGAGGTTTTAGATCATAGCCAAAATGTGCCATGTGCAAGATCGGGACATACGACTCTTGTCGATTGCAAAAATAATTATCTTTACTTATTTGGAGGTGTCACGATCCTTGGTTTGAAACAATTCCAGGGTGAGATTGATGACATTGATAATAACTGGTTTTATTACCCTTTGAAAGATGTTTGGAGAATGGATTTGGAAACAGGGATTTGGACAAGATTGAATGATTTGAGTATGAAGCCTCAACAAATGAAGTCTCAGCAATCAGTGATTCCATCATTATTAGGTTCGAATTACAAATTGCCAAAGCTTCTTACTAACTTAGCCTTGGTTTATGATTACAAAAATGACCTCATTTACGGATGCTACTCACCAATTGCAATTTTCAAAAACAGAACCCAGCTGCCACAATCAAAACTTTTTTCCTTCGATCCACTGGTCAATGGGTATCAATTGGAGGCCGTGTACACCATGAATGGATCATTTTCGTTAGCAATTGCCCATGAATATGATAAGCTTTTCATTCAATTTCAAAGCTATAGCAAAGGACAAATTTGCAAGATCCATTGGGGGAAATTGAGCAACCACAAGTTCCGTATTGGTAACTGGAGCAAGACACTTTCACAACCACCACTGGACAACAGCACCTTTAAAATTATTTTCTCGTCTAGGATCAAGTACTTTGGACATGGTCAATTCACCCTGTCTTTCACTTTTCCTGCACCATCTGAAGATGCGACATTGCCAAGCATATTTCCGAGTTGTGAATATCGTTTATACAATTGGACTGGGGTGAAAAATGCATTTACCTTAGATTGATATATTTCTTTGAATAGAATATTGTTTTGTTTTATTATTCTTTTCCGTGAAATTGTTTAGTTATTTTCCCCTATTTTCTTCAAGTCTTTATTTTATAGATAATATTCAAATTACAATTTGATGACATTGTATTGAAGAGGATGACCCAACTCGAGATGTCATTCGAAAGTATGTTTGTAGATCTGAATACTACAAGTCCGAACACCAAGAAGTGAGTTATGTCAACTCTTTTTCATCTTTACAACAGTTTCTTCCTCTAATACTTGCATATTCATATTATGCTAGAGTTCAATAATCATTTTCTGCTATAAATATTTGTAATCCCTAATTTCTTTCAAAGGCGCTTCACACAAGAGCTTTATTCAAGGATCCATGGAGTTTGCAAGATTACCTTTATTTCCAAAGCGGATAGGATCCGTTCTGTTGCCGTTTGTTATTCGTGAGATTTCAACACCAAATGAATATATTCATTACACAATTTCGGTACATCCAGCAAAATTACACCAAGATGACGATGTGGATTTTTCTCATATCAAAATACAAAGAGATGAAATTAGACCCAATGCTGAATTGGAAAAGCAAATTTTTCCTGTTGATGATTTGAACACCATTTCCAATATCGCATTAAAGGAGTTTATATTCATTGATGATGGGTCATTTTATAATGATAGGTTCAAATCTGAGTACTACTTTTTGAATAGGACAGCGGCAGAATCATTGAGAGGTAAAACTTTATTCAACTTGAGTAATGTTTATACCCCTTTGAAGATATATCGTCTCAAGAGAGATTTTAGAAATTCATGTCCAGAGAAGCCAACTTCGAAAAAGGTTTCTAAAACGTATTGGACTATGGAAACTTTAGATCATAGCCAAAATGTGCCATGTGCAAGATTTGGGCATTCCACACTTGTTGATTGCAAGAATGATTATCTTTACTTGTTCGGGGGTGTCACGATCCTTGGTTTGAAACGATTCCAAGGTGATATTGATGACATTGACAATAACTGGTTCTATTACCCTTTAGAAGATGTTTGGAGAATGGATTTGAAAACAGGATCTTGAACCAGAATGAATGATATGGGTAAGAAGACTCAGCAACTGCCGATCCCTTCATTGTTACTGTCAGATTCCATAATGCCAAGTTTTCTAACTGAAATAGAATTGGTTTACGATTACAAAAATGAGCTTATTTTCGGATGCTACTCACCAAAAATGATTCTTGAAGACGAAACAGAGCGAAAGCGAATATGCCTTTTTATTTTCGATCCTTTGGCCAATAGTTATCACTCAGCAGCAAAATTTTATGATGATGAATCAGCTTCGTTAGCAATTGCTCATGAATATAATAGGCTCTTCGTTCGATTCCACGATTTTGATTGTATGCCTGTTCGCAAGATCCGTTGCGGAGAATTGAAAAAAGTGAAAAGCCACAGGTTCTCCATGAGAAAGGGTGTGCTTGAGGAACGTTTAGAACAAACATCTCAACGGTTGATTCATTGCCCTCTCACATATAGACTTCAATACGTTGGACATAATCAATTCACCCTTTGGTGCGATTATCCTCAGCCATCTCAAGATGCCACGTTGCCAAGTATATTTCCGACTTCTTATCATAATTTCAAAGATTGGATCGAAGAAGAATACCCTTTCACCATGGATTGATATATCCTATTCCAATAAATATTGTATTGTTTTATTATTAGTTTCCGTATAGTAATTAGTTAATATCTCCTATTCTTTCTAAGCCTCACTTGTATGAATAATGTATAAAAGTACAAATTGATGACAGGATATCGAAGGGATGGGCCCAATCTGAGACCTCATTGGGATATATTTGAGACTTCACTGATTGAAGAAAGCTGTTTCCCCTGTAATTTATATCATCATCATCCTCTTACTATGCCTTCCTTTTACGGTAATTAATCTCTAGTCTGCTGAGATAAATAAGACAGAAAAAAAAACATAAATACACACAGTTTTTATCTACTCATCTTGGGATATCTATAGAAGGACATCATCTGTATTCAAATACATCACCAGACAACCATAGCATCTGTCATCTTTCATTCTGATTGCTATTCATCTACACTGACAAAGTATCACATCGACATATCGAGACGTGCACGTGATATCAAGGGGCAAATTACTTGGATTCAAGGAAACAAAAAAAAGTTAAGAGAATAGAGTCGGACCAAACAAGACCCACTTTTTTTTCATAATAAGTAACATGCTATATACCCTTCGTTCAAAGATAATACAGGAGAATCAATAATATAAATACAGACAGACAGAATGGGATCTTCGGTGAGATCAGATAAAGATAAGCTTTACTCATCGCATTTCTTATCTAATGTCGCTTCACCGCCCGTGCATCAGGCATCGTTACCAACACTAAGCATTCATAACTCCTTAACGGGTAAGAAGACACTCGCCAACTCTTACAGATTCAACTCATTGGATTCTTTGAAAGAGTATATCTCATCATGTTTCAACATCCCAGTGACTTCGCTTTTCATATTGACACCCTTTGGGATCAAGCTAAAATTCTCAATGATATTACATGATCAAGTCAATGAGTTATACGTGTTTGACCGAAACTGTTTCAATTTGAATGAGCATACAAGACTGGAGATTCAGCTGAGATTGAAAGAGGTTGAACCTTTCAGTTTGATGAAACCAACGGAGTCACCGTTGTTGGCCTTCGATGGATTTAAGGAGGATAACTTAAGAGGAAGCATAAATGCTTTAAAAAGAAACTCAGGATGGGCGGCTGCAGTATTGTCAGATTTCAAGAAGTCAAGAGACAGATCTTTACAAGATGAAGAAGATGGTTGTATCGAAGTGATATTGCGATCATTGAATGTATTAGTACAATATTTGAGTCTAAGTTCCCAAACCTTGCAGAAAAATCTAGATGCCTCCATTGAATACCTTTCAACTTTAAAAGAGAATTCATTGATTTCAACTTGGAATAAGCACTATCAAACTCTCAAGAAAATAAATTTCAAATTGACAGGGAGAGACATAAATTTATCAAACTCAATAAGCAAAGCAGAATTAACTAGGATATCAAAAGAGGCCTCAATCAAGTCATTAGAAGTGGAGACTATTTTACAAAGTGTGTCAGAGAAAATTGAAAATGAGATTAAAACTGAAAGACACAAGTTGGAGAATGACTGTTTATTTTTGAAAAAAAAATATTATACATCTTCCTCGCTGGATGATGGTAGCAATGAAAGTATTGGAGCTTCTCAGATCCTCAAATTGCAATCATTGGTGGAACAAATTGTGGAAGATATTAACGATCTACCTGGTTCTGATACCAATGATGTTGAATATGTAAGGGCTGTTTACAATCGGCATCATGATGATTTGATACCAGAAATAGCAAATATATCCAACGATTTGTACAAGAAGCACTCAAACTTGAACAAAAACAAAACCCTACTTCAAGAGAATCTTTTTGATTTTGTTTTCATGAACATTTCCAAAATTCAAATCAGCTTGATTAATATACAAAAGACAATCACCAATGAATTACATCCAAGATTGACCTCACTTCAAAGTTTGGAAATTAAACTTTCTATTGTTATTGACTTGCCATTGATATTTGGTATATTAATTATATCCAAATATAAAAACTACAGGTGGTTTCAAAATTTTAAGAAAATTTGTTACAAGACAAATGAAATTTTTGAGATGTTACAGTTTCTAGAGGCCAGTTCCAGATCCAAATGGGTTGGGAACATTCTTGGTAACAATGGGAGAATAGGCTCGAAAAATGAAAATGGATTCTTATCTCAATATCAAGAATTTTTGGGTGTCTTGAAAGAAGAAGATTTTGTTGGTGAGCACATGGCTGTTCTGCAATTGATTTTTGAAGCAAAGCAGAACAACAAAATCACAATTGATACTTCAGTTAACAAGAATACCAACAACAAGGCTTTGAACAAGTTCATAACCTCTTTGAATAACAATCTCTCTGCAAATGGCCTGGAAGAAGGATACAATCTTTGGTCTGAGATTCAAGTTACCAGTATCAAGGATATCGAAAGTTACATTGCAATATTGAAGAAAGTTTTACCTAATGAAAACGTTGTGAGAAAATTGGAGAAGAATGTTTCTGATTGTGGATTTGATGATAATGCCACGTTCAATGTAAATGATTTGAGTTTTATGAAATTTTACAAAAAGTTTTTGAAAAATTATGAGATGGATGGTTTCACCATTGAATTCGGTAGTGAAACCAAACCTGTTGATAAACGCTTACTGGATAACGGCGATATCAGTAAGGATGTTATCAAAGGTTATGAAAACAGAGTGAAGATGTTGGAAAATCTTTTGCATCAACAACAGTTCTTGCAATTCAATCAACAATTTCTGCCGAGACAATTGAACCCTTTAAATGCAGGTACTTTGAATGATGGTGTAAATTCTGTCTTTGCAGATAAAAATAGGCAACAGATTTCGTTACCTAGAAATAGGAAGTTTAGCTCGAATGGAAACGTCGTTGATGAAGTGGAAGACATTAAACATGCTGAAAATAGTGAAGAGCAAAAGAAACAAATCCGTGATTTGACTGATCAAAATCAAGAACAAAAACAGCAAATCAGTGATTTGAGTGAAGAGAATGCAATTTTGAAAAGACAAATTGAGGAATTGAAACAAAATCAAGCAAAGGCCACATCTTCCCCTCCTGTTCAAGAGGAGGAGAAACTTACGGAGGATTTACAATCTACTAAGTTCGACTTGGCAAAGGCCAATGAGACGATTTTTGAATTGAATGAAAAATTGAAAGCTTTGACAAAAGAATTAGAAGATCAAAAGAGTCATTGGGAACAAAATTACGAAGAAGTGAACTCGATGAAAAATGACTTGATTGAAAATATGTCTTCTTTGAGGAAGGATCATGAAGAAGAGTCGGTTTCGTACTTGAAACAAATTGAAGATCTCAATTTCAAAATAGAAGAACTTGAAGTTGCCAAAGATGAATTCCAATGTCTGAATGCTAAAATGGGGGAATTTTTACATGATAAAAATCAAGTAATTGAAGGATTAACAAACATTGTTGACTCTATGTATATGAAATTGAAAGAGTTGAGTCAACGAGTCTTTGTCGATTTATCAATACTTTGCGTTATCTTGGAATCTATTGGATTGTTGTTGGTGGAAGAAGATGGTGAAAAGAAGATCATAAGGGTTAAAGGTTTGAAAAAAAACAAAAACGTTAAACTGCAAATAACTTCCAACGTGATATCACAAGGCGAGAAAAATTTGTATTGGACTGATTTATCAATTGAAAATGAAACTACTTCAGTTAAAGATATGATACGTGATTCATCGCCTGCTGATAGCGCTGGAAGCTATGAAGAAAATAGCATTTCCGAATTAGATATTCATTCAAAATCATTGGTTCATAAGTTTGATAACGAGAGCTTTGAGACAAACTACCTTGCATTTATCAACTCATTTGAGTTAAGCGATGATTTGCTTATCAATAGCATAACGAAAAGGTTTAAAGATGTCGAAAACTTGGCAAGAAAGTTTCAAAAGGATTTGAATATCCAAAAAGTGGAGTTGAATAAGTTGTCCCTGTTGCTTAAATCAAAGATATCAATAACAAGTTTTGGAGTGGATGATTTAGTTTTATTTTTGCCAACCACTGAGGAATTCAACCAGGGAAATTTGATCACAAAGCAATGGGCAGCGTTCAACATTGGAGCGCCTCATTTCTTCTTGAGAAACGTTGACAATGGTGACAAGATGTCATACATTGACCTCACTAACAGAGACTGGTTAGTTGCTCGTATTTTGAAATTACAAGAGTTTCAAATAACCGAAGAGAATTTTAATAGTGAGACTTTAAATCCATTCAAATTGAGTATTGGAGTTAGCTGGTATTATGTGGATGCCAAAGAGGAAATTTTGGAGCAATGATTTTGCATTAGGGTGTTTGAGTTTTTAATGAAATAGTGACCAAAATTTATGAATTTGAGAATTACCAGGTTGTAGTTATTCGTATTGTCTTTCTTGAACGAAAGCACTTGTAATAGTTGTAGTGCCATGTAACGTCTAATGTGTGTATAAGGTATCGCTATTCTGTTGTTATTGTTGTTGTTATCTGCTCGGTTCAATGTGTGTGATTTCCGGCCAAAGAAAAAAAAAAAAAAAAAGATAAGAGATCCACACTTTATACTTTGCCATAGCGATGGCTCTTTTAGAATAAATATATACAAACACAGTTCAGTTCCAGTTCTCATTCATAATATTGAGTGAGTGAAGATGCCAAACACGATCCTTGAAAACCCAAAGAAGCTACAACCCGTCGCTTCAGTGGTGTCTGTTGGTAACGATCAAGAGTCTGAAACCATAGCTTTATTGGAAGGGGACGGCACAGAGAATAGGACCCACTTTGACAGATCAAATTCATACTCATCAACATATGAAGTAGAGATCAATGAATTGAAATTCACAAAGTCAAGGGTGGAACATGATTCATATTATCTATCTCCATCTCCACATAAGCTGAGACATTTAGGAGTGGTGTCTGTATCGTTGATGATGATCTCAAAGATGTTTGGCTCAGGTATATTTGCCACACCCGCCATCATTTACAAGAACGTTGACGGTTCTCCTGTATTGTTCTTCCTCTGCTGGCTGATTGCCCTGGTGGTGGGGTTTGGAGGGATGAGAATATACCTTGAGTTGGGTACCTTGATAGACAAGAATGGAGGCACAAAGACATATTTACAATTTCTTTATCACAAACCAAAGATGATGACAAATTGTATCGTTAGTGTATTGACGGTGTTGTTTGGATTTGCCGTGACCAATTCAATTATCTTTGCCAAATACTCATTAGCATTTTTGGATGTGGATAATGTCACTACGATGGAGGTTAATTACCTCGCCTTACTGTTGATCCTGTTTGGAACTGTCTTGTATGGTGTTTCTATAAAGCATGCTATCATTTTGCAAAATTACATTGGTGTCTTGAAATTTTTCCTACTATTAGTCATGACTGGATCAAGTGTTTACGTTATCTTACCTTCAACATTGACTGGAATTACATACAATCAAAACTTACCATTTGACAAATCCTTTTTTGAAATCAATTTTGCAAATCAATCATTACCTAATTTTGCCTCACTGGCGTTGAAAGCAACTTTTGCCATGGGTGGATATCAATCTGTTGCCGTTTTTACTGGTGAAGTTATAAACCCGAATCGGACATTGAGATTGGCTTGTCCCTCATCTATGTTGATCGTGTGCGGATCATTTTTGATCATTAATGTGGCTTACTTATCTGTAATATCCAGAGAGGAATTGATGCAGAGTGATGAGTTAGTAGGAGCCTTGCTATTCAATAAAATTTTCGGTTCTTCATTCGGTTCCAAATTCTTGACGCTGAGTGTGGCATTTTCTTGCTTTGGCAATGTGTTGATATCCATATATGGATTTGGAAGAGTCAATCAAGAAGCATTCAGAGAAGGGTTCTTGCCCTTCTCAAGAATCATGGCATCGGATTGGCCTCGAAAGGCTCCATTACCTGGATTACTCGTCTCCTTCACCCTCAGCTTTCTCATATTAGTTTTCCCGCCAAGCGATGACGTTTATGATTTCATCATTAATTTGGATTCGTATCCGTCAAATTTCTTTGGGTTGTTGATAGGTTTGGGGATTTTCATAATCAGATGGAAGTACTCATACTTGAAATCTAGCATCAAGGCACCTATATCGACAACTATTGCCTATTGTCTGGTGATGGTTTTCTTGATGGTGAGTCCGTTAATCGGCGATGGAGGCGACAAGTTGTATGCATATTGTGGGATGACATGTTTAGCAGGTTGTATCGTTTATTGGTTTGTTTATTTCAAACTGTTGCCATACATTTTCAAGTATGATTTGGTGGAGAGTGAAACAGTGTTAGAAGGTGGAATGACGGTTAAGAGGTGGGAAAAGTTGTATTATTAGGCACTTTATAAGTGGGTAAATGGGGGTTATAATTGTATAGAGAGAGAGTTTTTTGATAATTTTGGTGAAAGAAACAAAAACAAAAAATAAAATAAAAAAATTTATTAGAGAGATAACAAATACCATTCCTTATCTTTAACTGTATAAACATAACATGAGTGAAGATGCCCCCAGGAAGAAGAGACAGTACTCTAGAAACGGATGCAGGGATTGCAAGAAAAGGAAGTTGAAGTGTGATGAGTTACACCCGACTTGTGGTCAATGTCAAGCGTCGAATCGAAACTGTATATATGAGAAATTGATCAAATTCAACAATTCAAGAATATTCACCATTGAATCCAAGGGAGAAAAATTGGTCAATCTTAGAGAAGATAAGTCACCAGATGGTGGAGTGGAAAATGGTTTGAAAAAGAGAAAGAAACTGAGTTCCAGTCCCTTGAACCCATTGAACAAACAGTTTCTGTTACAAAATGACATGAATTCACCTTTATTGAATACAACGCAACATCCAGAATTATATAATGAATTGTTAAACGATGCATCATCTTTAATCAATGACTTGAACGAGTTGATCAATTCTGATTCGCCGTTCTTCTTATCGGATCTAAATGATTTTATGCCGGGGAAGGAATTCAATTATGATGATGATTTCTTGATACATGATCCAGTGATACCGAAACAAGTTTCCAATCATAGTTTGAACGATTTTAAGATATCTAATGTGCTAGAGAACTCTATATCACAGACAGATATTGTCAACATTTCGAATTTTTTCCAATTGAGTATATCTTCATCACATGTAAACTATTTGAAGACATTTGTGACAAAAGTTCATATAAATTTGATGCCATTTTCCACAGCATATTTACATAACGCATTCATAAATAATATCTTGATCCAGGCAAAGAAATCGCCATACTTGTTATCTGCCATCTTGGCCATATCTGCTAGGTATGAATACTACCGATTGTTTAAGATGAATAATAAGACGAACACAAATTTGCAAATACATGGTAAGCTAAGGTCTTATTACTTGTCAAGTTGTTTGAACTCTTTAGACTTAGTACTTGAAAAGAAACATGAAATTGTGAACAATATAGAAAGTTTGTTATTTACAACGTTGATATTACTGTGTGATTTCTCTTCATCAACAGGATCTAATTGGAGAGCTCATCTTCGAGGTGCCAAGGACTTATTATTGAAATATTCAAACTATACATCGGTTAATAATGTCAGTTTATTGATTTCGAAGACCATCTTCAGTTCAATGGAGATGTTAGCTGCAATGACTGTTTCCATCGGTGGGACAATCCATAATTCAAAAGAATTAAACGAGTTATTGAATTTGACTGATACCAATTATGGGAAATATTTGAGTTATTATGGGTTAGCATTGGATGCTAAATACTGTGATGATGATGATGGAATTGAACATATAATACCCCATACTTATAACATTTATTTCGGTCATAGTAATGAAGCGACTCATGCATTCAAAGAGATCATTCTTTCATTAGAACTGATACGAAGAGCCAAATCAGAGACAAATTTATCACTGGAAGACCTTTTAGAAGATTCCAAATTTAAATCAATGATTGAGATAGTGGAGCAAAGACCTCAATTATGCGTTCAACAAACGTTAAAAGTGTTTGCATTGTTGCAAAAACTGTCGAATGTCTACATAATAACAAAGAAATCACCATTTTTAATACCCGCGGACTCCAAATATCATCCTCTTAATTCATC
Source organism: Nakazawaea holstii (assembly GCA_003706265.2). Taxonomy (NCBI): domain Eukaryota; kingdom Fungi; phylum Ascomycota; class Pichiomycetes; order Alaninales; family Pachysolenaceae; genus Nakazawaea; species Nakazawaea holstii. The sequence continues at coordinate 8,540 of PPKU02000075.1, read as the reverse complement.
AAAATCATCAATAGTGGCTATATCTGACAAGATCCCCGTTTCATGTTATTTCCATAATGAGATGAATGATAATTGGTATTCATGGTACGATTTATGTCATCAAACATACGTCGATGCAGCAATGTTGCGGTTCTTATTGGCTGATAAAATCTTTGCAATGAGAAGTTCATCTTCATCTGCACAACTCTTGTTAAGAAAAATTATTTCAAGTTTGTTTTTCATTGAGATTAAAAATTATTCAAAAGAAGATGAAAGAGAGTTAGTTGAGTATTATGGTTTACTTGATGATAATGATAAGGTTATGATTAACTCATTGACCACCAAGGGAAATGAACAACAGCAACAACACCCTCATGATGATGATAATATCAATAAGGATGATGAAGACAGTGATATTCCACTCGATATTATCAATGACTCAGATGATGACGATGATAATAGCTCTTCATCCTTCTCAAGAAACCCATCATCAACACCAGCACAACCACATCAACAACAGCAAAAGCCCAATCAACCACTGCCAAAATTCATAAAGAAGAAATTACAAGTTTCTAAATATCTCAACACTCAATTCGACCATCGTATAATAATGATACAATGGCCATTACTCATATGTGGTATATGTGCATATAGGGCAATTGACAAATTGATCATCGAGACCTGTTTCGATCAAATGATTTCATATGGGATAGGTAGTGCTGAGATATCATTGAGTAAGATCAAGAAAAATTGGTTGTTGTCCGGTATCAGTTATGGAGATAAGATTAGTGATAATTTATTTTGGGATGATGGGGATAGTGTGCCTTTTAGTTAGAATGTTAGATAGATAGATGGTTTATTCAAAATTTAGACTGATATGAAAGTTATAGTAGCAGCTAATACGACAAGGGCTGCTCGTAAATCTTGTTGTCTTCTGCAATGGGTAACCCCTATATTAAGCGAGTTTGACATTTGATCAAATCTACAATAAAAAAATATGTCACCAGAAAAGAATTTTTTTTTTTTTTTTGTGACACAAAAGGGATTCTTTATTTTTTTTGTGTTTATAAATTGAATTCAATTTTAGAAATTCATTTCCAGTTATATTTCAATTCTTATGTCAATTGTATCAGCGGTTATGTTCATCTTTGATAAAGAGAATATGGTGAGTATGTATAACTTCAGAAATACTAACTCCAACAACAGATAAGAAACCACTTCAAACTGCTATCACATATTCGGGTATGTATAACTTTAAAAATACTAACTTCAACAACAGATAAGAAACCACTTCAAAGTGCTATCACATATTCAAGTATGTATAACTTTAGAAATACTAACCAACCAACAACAGATAAGAAACCACTTCAAACTGCTATCACATATTGTTTTCATCATAAAGAAAGAGAAGTATAATTTAAGCGCCCTTTTTCAAACCTAAGTTGATATACTAACATTTAAAACAAACATTCAATAGCTCAGAGCTAGAAGGGTATAATCAATCTTATACCCAAGGCTAGGTGTACATCAAATTACAAACGGCGAGCTATTGCTAGCGAAACGTCGCTGAGACAGAGAAGATGAGGTTTCATAGGAAGGCCCTGGGCCAAAGATGCTCAGGGTTGAAAGGGTATATCTACGGGTATACCCAAGGCCGAGAGTACACCAGAACCCGAACGGTGTGCTCGAACGCCCTGGGCCGAAGATGCTCAGGGTTTAAAGGGTATATCTACGGGTATACCCAAGGCCGAGAGTACACCAAAACGGTGTGCTCGAAAGCCCTGGGCCAGAGATGCTCAGGGTTCAAAGGGTATACTTGCGGGTATACTCAAAGCCACCCGGCAACAGGGTAACCCCTGAGCTTGAAAATGATCTACTGCAGAGCAGAGCAGGTCAAATTCTTAAAAGTTGAAAAAAATGGGGACAGCACCAAGAGCCCCATGATCGACTCTATGTAGACAATTCCGCCTGTTGTAGCCTCCTTTCTACGTAGTTCTCTGGGGCTATCCAACTATTGGTGATTTAAACTACATTTCTATTGATGTAATCTATTTAAACCTTATTTGCTGAGTTAATAACATTTTTCCATATATTTAAGATTCTACCATTAGGAGCAACTATAATTGTTAATGTATGTGAATTACCATTATCACACAAAACGGTTGTAAAAAATACATTAATTAGTATTTATAAATATAAATTACGTGACTATATGTGATATATGTGATTATCACAACTAGCTTGAAGTTGAATGTCCATTGGAAATCTGAATACTTTAGAAAGATACTATTAAAAGATGTATGAATAGATAACTAGATGAGTCGCATGTCACTATTCTTCTATTCAAAGCTGTCAAGCTCACTTCCTGATATTTTATCATTCCTGTAGCTGATTGTAAACCATCAGTAGTAGTCACGTAATTGTCAAGCCCCTTTTGCAACGTATATGACAGAGTTCTAGGTGTTAGCCATCTGTCATGGTTTGTCAAAGGAATTTTGATCACATTTTGCTGCGATATAGTAATAGGGAGTGATAGTAATAAATGAGCTGTCAGATTATAAGATAAAATAATATGCATGAAAATGTGATATTATACTATACTGCGTTATATTATGTTATATTAAACCCATGTCACGACATGTTCGTTAAGATTTGATAATTACAACAACGAAAAAGAAACCGTTTGAAAAGATGAAAAAGATTCAAATAAAATTTAGAAATAAATAAAATAATGCAACCCCTTAAAATATACCCTTTTGTTTGTTTACTTGCTTGCTTGTATGAGCGTGTTTTTGTCTTGTTCCCCATTATATATATAGAAAATTCTCAGAAAAATTGAGTATAGCATTTAGATGAATCATGAACTTCCATTTCATTCTTAATCTCATTCAACTCTTCTTTTATCCGTTGTGCCAAAAGTGGAGTCAATTGATTACACGTGGCAATCTCTGGATGTCTATCGTATTCTTCTTCATGATACGTGTCGAACAACACTATCCTGGATGAGAATGAAACTTTCTTAACCTTAGTGGTGGTTGCAGTGTTATTATAAAGGTGATAATTTTGTAATTTCAAATTCAACCTTGATGGTGATGATTGTATCATTTGTGAAGAATCATCATGGGGTAATGTCATGTACAATGAGTGAGAGTTTGAACTACTTGGAACCAACTTATTCGTCTCGCCGAACTTGGGACCTTTTAAACCACGGAATGATAATGATACCGGTCTTTGTGGATCTTCCATTTCATCCAAAGTTGGCATGTAAGCATCATGAGTGAAAATTGGAGATTTTTCAGATTGTGGTGAAACATCAGCACCATGATGATAATCATAATTATAATCATTAAAATCTTCACCGAAATCTTCCTCATGTTTTATCTTTACTGAAAAATTATCATCATCATATGGTTCATTTTTGATCATGTGTTTTTCAAAAGTATCTTCCTCTTCAGTTTCCTCTGATTCTTGTTTGATATAATTCCCACTATCATCAAATTCAAATTCAATTTCATCTTCCTTCTTCACTTCTTGTTTGATGTATGGGTAGTCAAATGGATTTTGTGAAATTTTATCATCATTTTCCTCCTTCTTTAAAATTTGGTGGATATCTTCCTCTTCATCTTCTTCTTTCTTCAATATATCGAAGCCTTCTTCTTCCTCATCCTCATAGCTATCATTAGATGGAACACTAGGTAACGGTTTAAGACTCTTTGGAGGTAATAACGTGTCTTGTTTATATTCAGGATCATAATTAGCATAATCATAATCACTGAGATTCATATCAATGGAAATGGAGAAATCTTTATCATCATTGTCAGAACCATCATCGTCACCAAAGTCAATCATTTTGGCAAATTCTTGTAAATCATCATCGTAGTCCATTGATCTTCTTTTCAAAATACTTGATGGTGATGATAATAACGTTGAATTCATTGGTTCATGAATTGGAGAATTTGGTGACTGCACCACAGTCATCCCATCAAATGATTCTCTCAGTGAGTTGGCATTGGTGGATCTCACCGATCTTAACGATCTTGATCTTTCCAACGTGGTAATACTGGCTACTTCGTTAATATCCAATGATTTGGGGAATAACAGTTCGCCTAATAAATTTTGTATCTTGGAAGAAGCCTTGTGATGTTGCAGTCTTTGTGCTGGAATATTGGAGCGTATCGTTGGTACCGTGGATAATTCTTCATAATCTTCAATGCCATAGTTATCGATATTGAAATCATCGAAATTCATACGAAGACTTCCAACACTAATGTCTCTTGGTAACAACGCTGACAGTTTTGGTACTGGGCTTTCATCATTTGAATACGACTTATTTATTGAATTGAAACTTGAATTGAATTCATCTTCATCATCATAACCGTCTTCTTGATCATTGTCCTCTTCTTTAGGATTGTCCTCTTTATCAGAATTGTTCAAAATGTCATAATTATGATTTATTGAAGAAACCATTGATTCAGAAAAACTTAAATCATTGAAAAGTGTTGGTTTTGAAACTTTTTCAAAAGAGTGATTATCAAGTACAGGTGATGGAACCAATATGGAATTTCTCTTTGAATGTCCCTTCACAAGTTGCAGCTCCTTTATCACATTTTCATCTTTTAAAGTTTCTAAAGATGCCTTGTTACGTAATGCAGACTTTGCAGCAGTCGATGTAGGTGCGGGAACTGCTGTTTTGGATTTTGAAATTTCTTCTTGTTTTGGTTCATCATGTTGTTGAACAGCATAAGCACTTCTACGTTTGAAAGCTGAAAAGAACTTTGATTTTGATCTAGGAACTGATTCTTGAGTTTGATGACGCGTAGTGTTGGTGTCCTCGTTGTTTTTTGCTAATACTTCGAAATTAGAATAACTCTTTGATTTCACGTGATTATTTTTATACAAAGGTACACTCGAAGCAGATTTTGATTCAGTAGCCTTTGGTCTTTGTTGCTGCTGTTGTTGTTGTTGTGGTAAGAGAAGATCATTTGAAGAACCAAATTTTTTACCTTTGAAAAATCCTGCAAAGCTCTTTCTTCTATTTTTTTTAATATCATCAACTTCTTCTCTTGCTGTGGTGAAAGTGTCCTTCTTCATTGAAGTCTCTATATTCGAATCCTGTTGCAGTGGTGAATTGATAGCAGTTTTTTGGTTCAAATGAGTTGTATCATCATCTGATATAATCATTGATCTATATTCATGATTTTCGTGATCAACTTTATCTGGAACTTGAAAATTCCTTCCAAAGACATTTGGTGATAAGAGACCTAATTTCTTCACAGGATCATTATTAAGACCTGGAGAATGTAATCCATGTAATTCATTCATCTCATCCTCGTTATTCCCATCATAATCATTATCATCATTAATCAATTTTTCTCTTTCTGAAGTATCATCATCCACCGATACTGCATCAGATTTGGCCGTGTGAAATGTGGCAACTGACAATTCACTTTGATTGTTATGTATACGATTTGGGATAAGTGGCAGTTGAAGAGGAATTTCTTTTTCATCGTCGTCATCACTTTCTTTAATCGTTTCAAATAATGTACTAGCAGTATTATTTGAACGTGTCTTTTCGTTCAAAATATTCTCTAAAGCACGCATACTTGGACTACTAGTCATTCCAAACAGTCTTGTTGGAGTTTCCATAGTGATGGCTGGTTCTGGAGATGATTCTTGTATCGTTGTTATGGATTGATTATTGAAATTTGTATTGAAATATAAATCCTTGTTGAAATTTTTCATTGAAGGTGACTGAATGATAGATCTTCTGATATGATTTGAATGATTTTTACCATTGAGTTGAGTATTTGCCAATGTAGGCGCTGAATAAAAACTTTGATTCAATAACATTTCCTCTGATGCCAATTTAACATTTATTGGAGATGAATTTGTTGTACTAGTTTGGAAAGAAGATGAATTAGTGAAAGTATTAAAATCTTCATCTTCTTCGGTCATCTCTGTCGAATCTGATTGAATACTATTACTGTAGAACTTCTTTTCAATGTTGTAATTGTTATAACCATTAACTGTGGAGGCCATTGGCAATTTTTAATATATAGTTATATATATATTTTGATCTTGTGTGAGATGAATGGGGACTTTTTATGTATGCTAATATGTCGGAGCTCTGTTGGTGCAGAGTGGGATGAATAGTACCGTTGAATGGTTATCAAGAATGGGTACCAAAGATGCAATTGAAGTTTGGAAACTGACTCGTAATAAATATTATAATGCACAATTTCTTGGTGACAAACTGTTGAAAAATGGATGCAATTATATGAGTGAAAGAAGGATATAACGGTGAGAGCTATATTCAATTGTGAGTGTTGATAGTCTCTATAGATGTCGATATATGGTGGTGAATGGGGTCTCGTGTATATATCACAGTTGTACACCAAAAATGCATCAAAAGTTCACCTTGTTTAATTTTATTATTCCTCTTCTTCTTCTTCTTCTTCACCCTTCAAATTAAAAAAAATTGAAATTGTCAGAGAAACGCAACGCGCAACAAACCAGACGCGTCTCCTTGTTCCTTGTTAAATAACTTTCGCGTTTCCTTCTCGCCAATCAATGGATTGCAAGGCATATATACAATAGGACATCAAGACAAGTCCTCGGTTCCTGAGACATTCTACAGTACTCTACTCCTAACTCCTATTCCACATCTCCTATATGATCTATACATTCTATACCCTCCCAACTCACTAATCTATATCACTATATACACTTTACACTCACCAAACCAAAATTGGCGTAAAAATCATTGGTCCCAATTGGGAAATTTTTTAACTTTTATTTGAAAAGAACCTACTACAACTACCCACAACTAATAACTACAAGCATATTCTGGTGTAAGGCATCAACTATTATCAAATCCCAAACAACAACTATTAACGATATTTCCCATTTCAATACTCTTCTCTCTCTCTCTATACATAAAATCATGTGATTTCTTTACCTCATAAATAATTAACGCAATGCGGATAAAAAGTTTTTCAAGGCGGAAAATATAATCCATCTGTGTGGGTGTCTTCATGTAAACAAATGCTTACTCAAACTTCTTCTAATTGGCTACTGTTATGCAATTACTTATATCCATGATGGTGCCACTAAACAACATCATCAACATCCTTATCATCATCATCTTCGGATTGAACTAAATTAACATCTTTCAAGTATTGTTGTTTAATATATAAACAGTAAGTACTCCCGCCTCTCTTTATTACCTTTGTCTTTCTTTTCCAGTAGTATATACACGACAAAGATGCAACCCTTGACAGAACACCAAACAGAAATTATCAAAGCTTCTATCCCCTTCTTGGAGGAATCTGGAGTGGATTTAACATTTGGATTTTATGATTACATGTTTCATACCCACCCTGAAGTATTACCATTTTTCAATCAATCTAATCATAAATCATTAAGACAACCAAGGATATTGGCACATGCTTTATTACAATATGCAAAGAATATTGATGATTTATCACCATTAACTTCATTTGTAACAAAGATTGTTGAAAAACATGTGGGATTGCAAGTGAAAGCTGAGCATTATCCAATCGTGGGGGGATGTTTATTACATCAACTTGGGAAATTATTAGGACCTGAAATCGCCACACTGGAATTTTTAAAAGCTTGGGAAATCGCATATAAAAATCTTGCCGAAATTTTAATCCAAGCTGAACTGACAAAATACATGGAAAATTCATCATTATCAAACAATTGGCCAGACTTCAAGCCGTTTAAAGTTTCAAATTGCCAATTTGAATCATCAAATGTCAGATCCGTCTCATTTCAACCTTTAGATGATAAACTAGTCATCCCTAAACCGGGCCAATACATCTGCTTAAGATTAACCCCTGATACAAACATCATCACCCAGAGATTGTACACCATTTCCGATTATTGTGACCAAAACACAAAATCTCCACATTATAGGATATCGGTTCGTCTTGATCCTAATGGAGCAGCTTCCAATTATATTCATCATCGATTACAAATTGGAGATATCGTTCACATATCACAACCAAATGGGTCATTAACTTATGTTGATAACAATAAAGTTTCGACATTGGTGTTAATAGCTGGTGGAATTGGTATCACTCCAATGATTTCAATTTTGCAAAAAGCATTATTGAACAAGAGGAAAGTCAAGTTGATTTGGTCAAATAAGACAATTGATTCATTACCATTCAAGAGATTTTTCAAAGATTTACAAACTCAGTATCATGATTTATTTCAAATGGTTGTATTCATCACTAATGAAATTGGCACAGGAGCTGAAGACGGTTTTGATTATCATCATAGAAGATTACAAAAATTGGATTTACAAGATATTAAACCAACTGATGATGTGTTCTTAGTAGGTCCTAATTCATTCAGATCTTTCGTCCTAGAGAATTTGGAATTCGATCTGCGTAAGGTGAAAACTGAAGAATTTGGTACAATGCAAGTTTGAATTCAATTGTGAATCATGTATATAACGTTATGTTGTTGATACCGATTAGAATAGATGCTATACTATGATACAGCATATTATTCTAGCGGAATGTATAGCTTTT
>PPKU02000074.1:0-62154 GCA_003706265.2 Nakazawaea holstii | reverse complement strand
ATCCGACAGCCTATATTGGAAAATTGTAAATCCACTCCTTCGGATCTTCGTAGTCTGCTGCTCATTTAGTGATTTACATGATCAGCATGATTAACAACTAATCAATTTTATATCGAGAGGGTTCATGATGAAATCAGTCAATGCTCTGTTGAAATCAACAGAGTATATATTTCTATATATAAATCATTGAGGTTTTGTATTATGCACTTGATGAAAAACAGAACAACAATCCCTTTCATAACAAAGAGCATAGTTCAAAACAAGTAACAGAACTGAAAGTTTCAATTTCAAAAACATGAAGTGGAAATTGGGTAATTGAAATGAAGAAAATTAAAGTATTACATATTAAATATTAAAGCTATAAGGAAAGCATGTATAAAAAAAGCCATCTCTGAAAAACACACAAACAAGGAGTAAAATCCCAAAAGCAACGTAAAAATATTAGCTGAAAATATCAAAAGGAATGAATGGATGATAAAATCACAAAGTTCAGATTGAATTGTTGACCATTGAAGGAAATTATTTAGCTGGTTCTTCAACGGCAGCTTCCTCAGTGGCAGCTGGTTCTTCAACAGTCTTTGTAACTTCTTCAGTAGTGGTCTTTGTAGCTTTTGGAGCTTCTTCCTTCTTAGGTGAAGTTGATGAAACTTTTTGGGTGGTAGACTTAAGTTTGTTTAAACTCTTCTTCAACAAAGCAATGAATTTATTATCCTTCTTGGCAGCAGCATCCTTAACTTTCTTAGTTTCAGTTTCAGCAGTCTTTTTAACGGTATCTTTTGCTTTCTTGGTTTCAGTTTCAGCTTCCTTAACTTCGGTTTCAACTTCTTCAGTAGTAGCAGCTGGAGTTTCTTCAACAGTTTCTTCAACGGTTTCTTCAACAGTTGAGGCAACTGGTTCTTGGGTTGGCTGTATGATTGTTAAAGTTAGTTTATTGTTTTAACAAATTGAAATTGATAATTATTATCCCTTGTTTTGATTGTTTATTTGTTTGTTTATTTGTTGAACATTAAACTGCAAAAGAAGGGGGTATATTAAAATAAATGAAAGTGAAATACTTACTTCAGTGGTGGTAGACATTATATGATTAGTTATTAGATTGATTGATCAATGGATCGTTGTTTATTATATAAATATGAAGTTAAATAATCAGAATAAAAGATAATTTATTAAGTGGCGAGATCCCCTAGGGTATTTATAGTAAATATGTTCTGTATTCCACACAATTAAGAAAATATTTTTCTGCTGTTTTCTTTTTTAGTAGAATATGTTAATCTTTTCTTGTTTTTTTGCGGTGTTTTGTTTTAGTATTGGCTTTCACAAGATGAGCACCCTCCAATCCGGAAGCATTGTATATGAACCTGTCAGATGGTCAGAGATATACCGCCATACACTAGTCCCTTTAATGTCGTGTTCATTATTGTTTGCATTCAGTTTGAACCCTCTGTTTCTCCAATCGTTGAGTTCAAAAATTGTCACAAGCCATCATAAATAAAGATTGTACTGATGGGTCACTAATGTTAAAGATATATTCCTTAACCCTTTACAGTTAGTTCAGCCTTATTTCCATTTGGGATCTCAAAGTGACACACACCATTCCTAAATAGACACTTTACATTAAGTTGGTTGCTGTGGTTATGCGACAGGACGCGCACCCGTGCAACCGGGAAGGAAAATCCCAAACAGCAAAAAAAAAAAAAGTGAAACAAACAAAAAACAAAACAAAACAAAACAAACAGAAAAAAAACACAAAATAAACATTCCAAACTGCAAATGCGATGAGTTCAAAATAGACCTAATTAATTACACTGAATAAAGTAAAACAATAACACTCTAAAACTTAAGATCAATTAACAGAATTTTATCTGTTCATACAGATATTCTGTCTGATATCGCATTCCTTTTGAATCTTTTTACACAACCTTGAGTGAATGAAGGAGAGAAGGATGCTAATCATCTAGTATCATTTCCACCCCTTGTTGTAACTTGATTCGAGTGCAAATCTTCTCTCTTAAATTCTCGAATTAAAAATAATGGTATCTGTAGTAATTGAACGAACACAAGAATATGAAATTTGAAAGCCGATTAAAAGAAGTCTCTGTTATTCTGTTGTGTAATACACCGATAAACATGTATATATATATATGTAGTCTAATACATAAGTGTATGCCAGATGTAGAGGTCCCCTTATATACAAGCCTGTGTAGAGAACTCGGGTTTAACAACCCGTTTTGAAAGTCGAAGAAAAAAATAGTTAGTTAGTTGATAATACATACACAAGAGCACAAAATAGCCATCGAAAAAGTAGTCTTCAGTAATGTCTGGATCATCAATGGCGCAATGATGAGTTTATCAATGGCCTAATGGCAGGAAATGCACACCTCTATTCTCTAATTCCCACTAATTCGTACCATCATTTATAAAGATTACGTTTCACGCCTTTAGAAACAAGCAAAATAAGGAACGTAATAATGAAAACGGCAAACAAGGGCGGCGAGGGAGTAGCAGAAAAAAAAGAAGCACACACAAACAAAAAACGGTCGGAACTTTCATAAACAATCTTCTGCACTCGAAGTTATTAACGGATCTAAACTATTGATTTGCAATTATCGGAATATCTGGTACAACTTGACACATTTTTTTTCTAGCCCTTCGTTGATTGTACCGATAGTAACTCATTTCAAAAGTTAATCTTTCAAACATTCTATTCAAGATAGATTCTTATTTCAGAGTTGAATAACTTTCAAATTTCTATATATAATCATTTACACGACAAGAAGATGCTCAATAGGATTCGCTAATCTACATCTACGAAGAAGAGATACAAATATTGAAGATTTAAAGTTTTCGTTTTGAGACATTGTTTGTCACTCCAAATATCCACATTTTATAGATATACACATCATGTTGGGCCGTCTTTTCAATAGCAAGAGCCATTCCAACTTGTCGGATTTGTCATCGTTTTCTTCAACAACAGCGACACCAACAACAACAGCAACTTCACCATCGCTCCATTCGACACCGTCTTCATCATTGTCGTCATCACCTGCATTGAAGTATGATCTTAATAGAACCGAGGACTATTGTGATGCATATACGAGAGCTTTATTATATGGAACACCCAACTCGTTAACTGCAACACCTTTGGACAACACCATTTTTAGAATCATTATCATCCAGGATGGAAACATTAGATCCAAAAGTGTCTTGTATGACTCTTGTTCTTTGAATCAACCACAACAACCTCAACTGCCTCTTCAGCAGCAACCTCAATCGTTTACAAATAAGATCGACACTTCTAAATATCATAACCCATCCGAGTTGGCTGATTACATGTTTGGATGCGGTGTTCCGATCACGGAATGGTCAATTTCTACAAAATTGCACTTGCTACCCTCATTACCAAAATCACCTTCTTCAGTGCTTATAACAAGGCTGTTTTCATTGAATTCAAAATTTACCAATTGTAAAACACTGGAGAAATTTGATAAAGATTGGCATCCACAATCTACATTGCCTTTAAGTCATTCACTACCATCTAAGGACTTGGTCAGATTCGGTATTGGATTTGTAATTCCATCAAATGCATCAGATATTGAGTCTCTCATTACAAATAATTGGGAAGAATACATAAATTTCATCGCTATATTTCAAGCACTTGTCATATCCAAATTGAAATTGCAATGTAAAATCAATCCAAATATTTACTTGTCACTCAACAAGAATGCTAAAAATTCTATAGATAAAAAATTGTCCTTTCCCAGTCATGTCTTGCAAAATGATTTTGAATTGCAACATCATTTCAATAATTTCATCAAATTAACTCATTCTTTGTTTCAAATTCCAAGATTATTAGTTGGGGTGAAACGTTCTGATGCGACACTTTTCAATTGGTGTCATCACGTTGCAGCTTGGTTGGAATTCAAAGATGGTAAGAACTTTATGGCTCTGTCGAGATTGGAATTTCTTGCTTCTTTATTTCTGATATTGATTCCAATAAGAAGGCAGTTATTAACGAACAAACCATGTGATAAGACGAAGAAAATCACAAGAGTTGTTATAATGACCGGGAACCCTGCTGTCGTTCAAAAATTAATATTTATCATTGTCGGGATATTGTCCAACGATGTCTTGCTGATTACACCGCAAGATAAGGAAACGGAATCTCCATCTACAAAGTCTATAAATATTACCAAGAAACTGGAACCTTCATCACCTACAGGTTCAGCATCATCAGCAACACCTTCGTTAGTTTCATCATATTCCAAAGGTTGGGAAATTTCCAAAAATACTCCTTCAATACCAACGAATACAATTACAGCAACTCCTGTCAATTTCTCCCCTTCAAGATCACTTGAATCTAGTTCTGCTTCTTTGCAATATTTGTCATCTTCATTATCATCATCATATAATTCGTCATCCTGGAAGCAAGTTTCCTTTTTTGATAAATGGAGGTCATCAACTAATACCATCACACCGTTATCAAATAACGATAGTGCTATCAACGGGGGTCAGCATGATTCCAGTACCAAAACTGTGCCACATAGAAGGCTTTCCACATATAGAACCCCATCTCCAGCCGTTGAGTATGAAGAGTATCCATGGAGTAATACCAGTACCATGCATTCTTTCCAGCCAAGTAAAATTTCAAGAAACCAGTCTTCGTTTGACTTGAGTATATCAAATAATAATGGGAACTCCAAATATAGTGCAAATACATTGCAACATATTGAAAGAACTCCAACTACAATTAAAGGTTCATTTAATGCCAATCAGTTGTACGAGCAAGAATGTAAGAACATAATGACAGGCAGTCCACAATTCGACGTTGTAGACGAAGATAATGGACATTCTTTCCTTGAAACCACATCGCTAGATGAATTTACAATCAAAGATCAGAATAATGAGAAATCAGCGGTGGATACAAATTTAAAGCCATTGGTCGGATATGTAGAAGAATTCCACCCTGAGTTTTCATTACAAGCTTGTCCTTTCAAAGTTGGACTAGATCAGGATATCATCAATACCATGAAGAATGATTTAATCCATCATTCTTACTTGCTGTCCTCTTCACCGAAAACAGTTTCAAGAACGATTTTCGTCTCATTGGCTGCTAGAGAAATCAAAGAGTTTCAAGTGAAAATAATGGGCACTAATGCTACGTTATCAACTTCACCTGCTCCAAACCCGGCATCGATTAATGATTGTGTTGTTGTTAAAAAGATATTTTCTCCAAGGAAAAGTGAATTGGATAACTCCAAAGTTCTTAAAATCGACAATTTGTTGGACCATATCATTGGTGTGGCGAAGTCGATTGACGACAATGACAGGCTCCCTCACAGTGGGAATGGCAAGCTGACCATAAATGGAGAAGAGCCGGATCATGAGAAATTTGCAAAGATACGGGAGTTATTAAGTGAAATGTTTCTTGTTGTTTAGGTTTAGATTTCAATTGACCCGATCCCTTTTGACAGATCATTTTGTTTGTCTGTGTTAATATTTTTTTTCAGTGTGAATTTCTGCTAAAGGAAAATCACAATCTTTTTTTGACAAAAAAAAATAATCGAGTATTTACCATTTTGTGAAGAGGTAGCACTATTTTAGATTCTGATAACAATTGTTTTGTTGGTTTTAATAGATTTAAAAACTTCTATATAGCTTTCTCGAAAAGTATCACGATAAATCACAGAGCTAAAGCGTTATGGTAGAAGGGAAATTATCTCCACTCAAGGATGAAGATGATCTGATACTGGGAAATGGAAAACCAGCCAATTCAACAAAACCAATGTTGTTTTTAGATTCTGAGGATAAAACCGAAGAAGCTCAGAGTAAATTCACATTGTTGGAGACATGTCATTATGCTAATAAAAGTCTTGGAAATTCTAATCAAGATGAACAAATGACCTGTGACTGCCACGAGGAGTTTAATGGAAAATTGAATCTTGCATGTGGGCCTCAATCAGACTGTATAAATAGATTGACTTCGGTGGAATGTGTGAATGGTGATTGCACTTGTGGAGACGATTGTCAAAATCAAAGATTTCAAAAAAGACAATATGCAAAAGTGTCTGTGATACAAACAGAAAAGAAAGGTTATGGATTAAGGGCAAATGAGGACATTCCTACGGATTCGTTCATTTACGAATATATTGGAGAAGTTATAGAGGAGAAGACTTTTAGAGATCGAATGGTTAAATATGATCAGAAAGGTTTGAAGCATTTTTATTTCATGATGCTACAAAAAAACGAGTTTATTGATGCAACAACAAAAGGTTGCTTGGCTCGTTTTTGCAATCATTCATGTAGACCAAATGCCTTTGTGGATAAATGGGTTGTTGGTAAGAAGTTGAAAATGGGAATATTTTCAAAAAGAAAGATCTTAAAAGGTGAAGAAATTACTTTTGATTATAACGTTGATAGATACGGTGCCCAGGCGCAGCCTTGTTATTGCGGTGAACCCAATTGTATTGGATTTATGGGTGGTAAGACTCAAACAGATAGTGCCTCGTTGTTGCCCCAAATAGTAGCTGAAGCATTAGGTGTAACACCAGCAGAAGAGAAATCATGGTTAAAGATGATGAAGCTGAATGGCAGAAAAATCAAAAAGGAAGAAGATAGCAACATCAATGAAGAATTTATTGCATCTTTGACCATGAAGCCATTGGAGACAGATGAGGTATCGAAGGTAATGAGTGCCTTGTTACGATCCCAAGAAGTGATTATATGTAAGAAGTTGGTTGAAAGAATATGGTTAAGTACAGATAATCAAATACATACAAGAATCATAAGGATGCATGGTTATGAAATCTTTAGCACTTTGATAAGAGACAATTGGGAGAATCCAAATGAGGAAACTTTGACCATTCATATTTTGGAAATTTTATCCAAATGGCCAAAGATTACAAAGAACAAGATTTCCAGTTCCAAAATTGAGCACATCTTGAAAGATGTTGTGAAGAAAACTGAAAATGACGATGTCAAGACACTAGCTTCAAATTTGTTGGATGAATGGTCATCTTTAGAGATGGCTTATAGAATTCCAAAAAGAAGTGAGAAGAAGAGCAAGGTTGAGTCAATTGAACCAGAAGTGAAGACTGAAAACTTGCCTCCTTCTAGAATATACGACCATGCTCCTTTACCCGATGGATGGGAATGGGCTATTGCCCCCGACACAAATAAAGTCTACTTCTATAACAGGTTGCTCAATACTACTCAATGGAACAAACCAATTGAACCGAATCAACCTGCAAATGGCAATAGATCAGAAACACCGCTGGATCTTCATGAGAGAGGTTTTTCTTTGAAGAGGGTTGACGATGAAGATGAAAGTGATGGGGAATTCCGTAGAAGCAATAATTTTCCAACAAAGCCAGCTAATCTCGATAATGATGAAAAATTGCAAAGAGAACAATTGAGATTACAAAGAGAACTTGAAGAAAGTGAAAAATTAAGAGAGTTGAGAGAATTACAATATCAAAAGAGAGAAGAAGAAGCAAAGAGAAAAGCTGCAGGCTTGAATAGCATTATTTTGAAAGCTCAAAAGGATGCCGAAGCGAAAAGACTTGCAGAACAAAGATTGAAAGAGCAAGAGGAGGAGTTGAGAAGATTGAAACTTCAGCGCCAGTCACATAGGGCGAAATCCAAATCATCTTCATCTTCGAAATCATCATCTAGTTCCAAAGAGTCAGTAAAGGAGAAAAAATGTAAAAAATTGTTTGCTGGTGTTGTTCCCAATATGATTAAAAAATTTGAGTCTGAGATAGGTCATGAAAATATCAAGAGGTGTGCCAAGGAAATAGTCAATGTGTTAACTGAAAAGGAGTTGAAGAGACATGCTGATGTTGAAATTCCATCAGAACTCAGTGAGGAGAAAAAATCAAAGATTAAACATTTCTCAAAAAGTTTTATGGAAAAGTTTTTGACGAAATATAGAGAGAAGGAGTCAAGAAAGAGGAAAAACGAAGAACCAGAAGTTGCCAATGATTCTAAGAAATTAAAACAATCATAGAATGATTGACCCGCTTTGTCATATAATATTGTACTTTTAACAAGAAAAAAAAAATTTAACTTAATTTTAATAATTATCTATTCCATTTATAAATTTTTCAATGATTTTTCAACAACATCTACCAAGATATCTGCATGTTTGTTTTCAAATATTAATGTTGGTCTAAGCCTGACACTTTGCTCACCACAACCACCAATATTGACTCCATTTGCTCTACAATTTTGCAAAAACTTGTTTCTTTTCTCTGTTGATGGCAAATCCCATGCAATAAGAGTTCCTCTATCTTTCCCTCTCAAGTTTGAAAATTGTGGATATTTTTCTGAAAGATGTTCCAACTTGCCATATGTATAAGAACCCGTTTGGGCAGTCTTGGAAACTAAATCATTCTTGATGATTTCTTGATAAATTGTTCTTGCAATCAATGCTCTCGAAGGATCACCACACCATGTGTTGAATTGTCTAAAAGGTTGAGCAGGGATCAACTCCGGTAATTGGAAGTAGAAACCAGCAGCTTGGAATTTTTTCGAAAATGTCACAATGTCAGGAGGTGATGACAATTGGAAATGTTCATGAGCCCAGAATTTACCTGATGCTCCAACACCAGTTTGTACTTCATCGATGATCATCAAGACACCATGTTGTTTCGTAATATCTCGCAATCCTTGATAAAAATATGATGAAGCATGACGATCACCACCTTCACTCATAATTGGTTCAATTATAATAGCTGCTATAGGCAGATGCCACGTTTCAAGAATTCTTTCGAATTCAACAAGACACCTTTCTTCCTCTGCTTTGTTTTCAACTGTGTGTTCATCTAACGGGTACTTTAAATTTGGATGTGGAGCCTTTGGCCATTTGAAAGCTGGAATATCAAGCTTGTGAATTGGCTTTGATCTAGTTGTAGATAATGATCCAAACAATCTCCCATGAAACCCATTTTCAAATGATAATATTGCAGCTTCTGGAGCTCCTGGAGCTTCATTGTTCATCACTGATTCAATTTCTTTTTCAGTGAATGAACTTTTACCCCTTTTCTTCGCGGCTTGAAACATGAAAGCTGCTTTGAATGCTGTTTCATTTGCATCTGATCCGGATAACGCTGTCCAAACTTTATCTAATCCCTTTGGAGCTGCAGCCAAGATTCCTTCTTCCAATATCTGTCGATAATCCGTTGAAGGGAAGCAAGCCAATGCAGGACGATTAGCAAGAGACACAGCCATCTGTTCAGATCTAGCAATTTTCAAAAGTTCTGGATTGTTGTAACCTAAGGCAATTGATGCAATCTGTGCGTAAACATCTAAATATTTATTCCCATCTGCGTCTGAAATGTAATTACCAATAGAATTGTAGTAGTCTGTGACAAAATAAGCAGCTCGATTATCAAACACTTTACCTAAATCTTCCAACAATCTATTGGGATTGGAACCTGGTAAGTTTGTTTGTAAAACAGGTTTTAGGGGTTCATTTGGAAAATATAAACTGCTACTAAAACGAATAGAATATATAGTGCATTTGTTTAAACTGAATGGACTTTTCAGGCGCTTCAAGCAATTTTGACTAGTTAGAAACATCAGCATATGTATTCTTGTGATATGCTTTGCCATGATGATTAACACTTGCGATATGATTTATTTAAATATTAAAAAAAGTCGAGGCGGCAGGCCATTTCCGTGCGTGAAGCGTACTCCGCACATTAATTTTATGATCAATCCAAAAATTTTAACTTTAATATTCAAAGTGAAGAACTTAAATTAGACGATATCAGAAATTGAAGTTTGATTAAAGTATGTAATTCTATTTTTGGTGATAGACAGGAATTTGGACACCTGTAAACGTGATGTAAGAGTTTTGCTTTGTTGCCACACCGGCAAACAGATTATACCACGCGATAAACGACGTGATCACACCCAAGACACCCCCTGCCCTTGTACAACCATTTGAAGGACCCAATTCACCAATAGAAAGCATCAAGAACGTCAAAGTCAAGAAGAAGAATAATCCACAGAATGCAAATGTTGATTTCATCGTGAGGATTATCAACATGGCTGTGAATATTGCCCATGCCAACAAGTAAAATCCTATGGCAACTTCCATATCACGAGGAGCATCTTTATATGCATCAGCGACACCAAACCATGGAATGTTGATAGCAGCATATGACATCCAAAACCCTCCAAAACTTCCCAATGCCAATCCACCAAAGGTGTTTTCCAATGCGATTTCCCACATTCCAGCACATAATTGTATGAATCCACCATAAAACATTGCAGGTCCAACCACCACGTTGGAGATTTTAATTCCCATTGCCTGGGCATTGATCATAGATAGAACAAAAGTTGATAATGCAAATGCTGATAATCCAAGTGGACCTGGGTTACCAAATTTTCTAGATGGTGGAGCTGAAAGACCAGGATTAAGATTACCACCAAAAGCATGCATAAGTTCAGATTTGAGATACCTTGCTCCACCGATATGAACATATTCATCGTTTGAACCTGAAACTCTCACTTTCTCAACAGGTGGATGTGGATCTTTAGTGACAGATATATTTTCAGCATCATCAGATGCTGTAGGAGTTGTTGATTCGTTTATACCTTCGTCATGGCTCATTTCCAAAAAAAATTTGAAGTTTTTTAAAAGATTTAATTATGAATTGTTATTCAATGAGAAATAAAAAACAGCAAACTAATTGGTAATTAATGGGACCTGTTCATGTATTTATATCAAACGTATGTAGCAAGTGTTAATTTTTCACAAAATACGTATATCAGCTGCCAATGCCTTTTAAGGAAAGCTTATTTGGGCCACCATCTCCAACGTCTTCGGGGGTGAGAATGACTTTCGGTAGGTGTGTTTCTGCGTGTTTTTATTTTTTCTTTTTAGGTTCATTTGGAGAAATAAAGTTGGGCATTTCATTTCGGTCTTCTATCTAAATGGTATTCGACACCACTCCTCGAACTATCACACCCTGTGCAAGTTATTTCAGTGCAAAGTTATTGTAATGACATTGCAATGACACCTGTTTTAGTAGTCTTACCGTATGACATCAGCTCGATATAGTATAGCTTATTTCTTGATCATTATATACAAAGGCAGAACCTCTGTCTTTCCAGCATGGAATCACTAGCCACGCATACGGACACCGAGGTAGGTAGGTGGGTGTCGGTCTCAATAGCTGACGTTGTGCACACCCCTTATCACACGTACCGGCATGAGAAGAGGGCATTAATAAGCTGAGAAGATGGAGTTGTGGGGTAAGATCACCTTTGCTCCACTTGTGTTTGGGCCGACCTGACGTGTTGTTTTAACCGACGACTTAATCCCATCCGCACGACCGAATACAGTACGTACTAGTTTTACTCCAGACTATAGAAGAAGATGATGATGAAGAGGAAGAAGAAGAACATGATGTGACGCTCACTGGGGTCCAACATCCGAAGTTGTCCATATGATATATCCCACTGGCATATGATATAACTCATCTTGCAAATATGATTTCAATTACAGTTTATTACACATGGTATTGTACGTGTATATGTAAATTGGCTTAATCCTATTGTTATTATACCTGAAGATACCAGGCAAACTCTTTTAGTCTAGATGGCTATTGTTATACAGTATTTTTAGAACATCTTGTTGTTATGCACAAATCTCTAAAATAAATAGTCCCACTATCGAGATTGTCATTGTATAAACATAACCGAATAAGTAACCTATTGTAATTCTACTCGAGTAATCTCGCCATTAGATAAACTTCCAGTCCAATGACTGACTGAATGAATGATCAGCAGCAGCCCTCGAGTGAGTGAAGATGTATGTCACTCTATCTGAACAATTTGTCAGGCGTTAAAAAAAATAATTTTTTCTCTCTTTCATCAAGAAGCAACGAAATAAATACAGTTTTATCGTAATACACTTGGCAATTATTATTCATCAGATTCAAGTGTTGGATGCTAGAATAATCTCAATAAAAGGCAATACCAAATATATACTTTATCATTGCACGGTGAAATCATTTGATTGAACTACCCATAAAGGTGATATTTTGTTTATGAATATGAATCAAAATTTTGAACCCTTTCTGGAGCATAATGATAATGATCTTCCCACACAACAAAGATCAGATTCTTTAGTTTCATCAATTTCTCCCAGCGAGAATGAATACCAACCAGAATCCATTGGTATGCATCAATCCGACTCTGTTAACTCATCAAGATCAACTTTCTCCACAGCGGCCAATTTTTTCAATTCACACAAACCTCACATCATACATCATCACAACCGTAACCATGGTCATGGATCGCAAGAATCTTCACAAGTGCTGCTGCTGCTGCTGCTGCTGCCACAAGATGCTCTATCGATCAATTTAGCTCTGAAAGAGCGCAAACCTCGTCACATATTCCCTAATACTCAACCGAATCACCATCATCATCATATTCATCATCATCACCATCCGTCATTAGGTATGTTAACAAAATCATCTACCCAGTTAGATGCTGATGAATGGAGACAACCACAACAACCACAGCAAGAAAAGCAAAAACATGCCGGGTTTTTCAAATCATTGAAAAAAGCTCATACGACAAATAATGAAAGTACACTTTCGTTGAACAATTCAAACGCATCTTCGGTTTCGCTTCTGCACGGCAACCAATTTGAAAACCCTGAATTTTCTAAGAAAAATTCAACAACAATTGATCTCAATAAACCTGCACCTCCAAACTCACCTCAATCAACACCATCATCAAAGCCAATAAGGACAAGTAATTTCAAAATACAAAAGGAAAATTTGTTTAATCAATATCAATTTTTTTTGAAATTTCAATTGAACGCTAAGCGTTCAGATGCCATCGACTATGCACCTTTGCGTTTAGAATCAATGAATGAATTTTTACTGGAAATTTACGAACTGGCAACACTAAGAATCTCTGGTCCACCAAAGAATAAGCTAGCTCCATTGAGCGAAAAGTCATCCATCACGGGATCGACAACATCTTTGTCAAGATATGCCACATTGACAAACACATTACTTCCGTATGATTTTGAAAATTTGACCCCTGTTAAATCAACAGATACTGCAAAGACTTTTAGTACTATGGACACGGTTGAGTCAACACTGTCTAACTCGCTGCTTACCCCAGAAAAAATAAGAGTGATATTGATGGAACTTTGGATGATACAGGCTTGGAAGATGCTTGTTGGATCTCATACGATGTTAATCCCAGAGATACGGAAAAAATCAATGGCGAATTTTGCCTCTACGCATCGTAAAAGCTCGATGTTGTCGTCAAAGCATCAGATTTGTTATTTACAAAATCAAATGAAGGAGGCCAATGGACTGCTCAATGACGATGGTCAATTGGATGAATCAGAACTCAATTGGAATTTGGGATGGCAATTGTCTAATGATGAATCTGATAGTTGGGTGAATAGTGTCTTTTTAAATGATTGGAATTTGACTGCAAATATAATTATCGATGAAAATGATGTGGGTCAACTTCCTTCACTGCAATTATCTGATGACTTGAGTCATTTGGAAAATTCTCCTATTGTTTATCTTGCCAAAAAGAAGAGACATAATTTCCTAAGTAATTATTCCCTTTTCACAACAACAAATTACAATAATATCCCATTAAAATCAGGCACCCAAAATATCGTTTATTGTCACGACTTGGAATCGAGTGTGAAGAAGGATGATTGGATTTCCACGTTGAATGAAATTAAAAGAACTTTGGTCCCTGGTGGATTTATTCAATTCGTAATCAAAGATTTTGAAATTTATGACGATCAAAATGGAACTAGTCATGAGATGAACAAGGATACTGCTCCTCAAAAAATTTGGAAATTGATTAGAGAAAATGCAGCAAATTCAAATTTTGAACTTCGTCCTACAAGAAAGATATGTCAATGGTTAAAAGAGGCAGGTTATAAAGATATAAAATACTCATTATTAACAGCACCAAAGACTGTAACACCCATCAGTGGATATAGGAAACCAGATGATGGATCAATTTTTGAGTCACATGCTTCAAGAAATCCATCTATGGTATCGACATCAACCGAAAGTACAGCTTCTACAATGTCCACCCAACAATCTTCACCAGAATTGGACTTGTTAGATATGAATCACACTGGAAAATTAGGTAAGTCCAATTCTTCAGTGAGTTTGAAGGAACAACAGCGTGGTCATAAGACTTCGTATTACAAAGATGAAAGATTGAATAATTTCTCAAGCTTGGTGACAGGTTTGACCGAGTATAGATTCATCAAATATTTTACAAACCTGTTGGGTGTGGATGTATCATCACAAGATGATGCAGCATTGATTGAATATTTCAATTATAGGCGATTTGGGGATGGATCAGGAAGGATTTTTTACGATGAAGGTTATTGCTTATTTATGAACGTTACCGCTATGAAATGAAATGAAATTAAAATAAAAACGCTTTTACTTTATAAAAAAGATCAAACACAAACGTAGTGCGAATACTCCTCATTATTTGCTTACACCCCATGTATAAGCAAAACACATTCAATTTGATACAATGATACAAATGATCACAATTCCAAAAACTTTCACAGTTGAATATGGCACATGGTCAACAACAGGAATCTATACATTCACCCCTGGCGAATGTAGAACTGTAAAGTTTAAACTTACCGTTTCTTCAAAGATTATAAAACAAAGCTGATCTATTGGCCGGATTTTTTTTCCCTTTCCGGTCGCTATCGATACAATACCAATTGTCTCTAATCGTACTTGCTTGCTTGGAAAACACGAATCGCAAATGGGATTGTGGCTAAATGTGATATGTCAACGAGCAAACAACCTGATCATCGACTTGGTCGTGGTGGTGGTAGTGGTTGGATCTGTCTCTACATCTTATCCGATCACGTGACTGCTTACCCTCGAAAGTGCCGCAAATTTTTTCCTTTTCTTTTTCTGTTTTTTGTTCGTTGTGAAAGAAATGACTTTTAGAAATGTTTTTTTTTCAATTACAATTTGTGAAAAGGAATTGAGAAACAAAAGTGTAAACATTTCTTGAACAAGAACAAGTTCCCACTCACTCTCGGTTCAATAGTTGGTCACTCACTCACTCATCATCATCAATGGAAGCTTTAGCCCGTCAATCAATGAACTCTTGTCCCTTTGTCCGTTCAAACTCGGCAAAGGCAATGAGAATGTTGTCAAAGAACTCTTTATTAGTTCAACAGGCAACTCATTGCCCAGTTATGGGACCAGCTTTAATGCAAAAGCAACAACAGAGAAACCATTCTACTCCTTCGAATCCGGTTCAGGCTGCTGCTGCCACGTCAACTTCTTCAGCTCCAATTTCTGAAGTTGCCGCTGCCGCTGGTGTCCATTCGATTCCTGTTAGTAAATCTTCAAATGAAACAAGTTTTGATTTCGATGGGAAATTTGAAACTGATATTTTGAAAAAACGTCAAGAAAGTTCATACCGTTATTTCAACAATATTAATCGTCTTGCCAAGGAATTCCCAAGAGCTCATAGAGCTGCTGAAGATGATAAAGTTATGGTTTGGTGTTCAAATGATTATTTAGGTATGGGTAAAGATAAACGTATTTTGGATTCGATGAAAGTCACATTGGATAAATACGGTGCCGGTGCTGGTGGTACTAGAAACATTGCCGGTCACAATATGCACGCTATCAATTTGGAAAGTGAATTAGCGGCGTTGCATAAGCAAGAAGCAGCATTAGTATTTTCATCATGTTTTGTTGCCAATGATGCTGTCTTGTCGTTATTAGGTCAAAAAATCCCCAATTTGGTCATTTTCAGTGATGAATTAAACCATGCTTCAATGATTGTTGGTATGAAAAATTCGAGATCTAAAAAGGAAATCTTTAAACATAACGATTTACAAGATTTAGAAAGAAGATTAGCTTCTTATCCAAAATCTACACCAAAATTGATTGCATTTGAATCAGTCTATTCCATGTGTGGTTCCGTAGCTCCAATCAATAAGATTTGTGATTTAGCTGATAAATATGGTGCTTTAACATTTTTAGATGAAGTTCATGCCGTTGGTATCTATGGTCCACATGGTGCTGGTGTCGCGGAACATATGGATTTCGACTCTCATTTGAAAAGTGGTATCGCATCACCAAACCATAAAACCACCTTGGATAGAATTGATATGATCACAGGTACATTGGGTAAATCATTTGGTACTATTGGTGGTTACGTTGCCGCATCTGCCAAATTAATCGATTGGTTTAGATCTTTTGCCCCTGGTTTCATCTTTACCACATCATTACCTCCAGCTGTAATGGCTGGTTCTGCCACTTCAATTAGAATCGTTAGATCAAATATCGAAGATAGAGTCTTGCAACAAAAAAACACTAGTTATGTCAAAGACTCGTTAAAACAATTAGGAATCCCAGTTATTCCAAACCCATCTCATGTTGTTCCAGTCTTGGTCGGTGATGCTGCTGCTGCTAAGCAAGCTTCTGACATCTTGATGGATAAACACAAGATTTATGTCCAAGCCATCAATTTCCCAACTGTTGCCAGAGGTGAAGAAAGATTAAGAATTACTCCAACTCCAGGTCACGGTAAGGAAATTGCTGATCAATTATTAGAAGCCATTGATGATGTCTTTAACGAATTGAATTTGAAAAGAGAACCATTTTGGAAATCAATCGGTGGTCATTGTGGCGTTGGTGATGCCAATCTTTCAAATTTGGATAATTTATGGACAGAGGATCAATTGAAATTGACTAACAAAGATTTGAATCCAAATGTCTTGGATCCTGTCGTTAGACAATTAGAAGTTTCCTCGGGAGTTCCAATCACTCCTCGTTTCTAATTGTTTGAACTTAATGATGGTTAGGTATAATTTTTTGTTTTATATCATGTGGTGTCGTCGTCGTTTTCAGAATTTTTTGTTATAATGATTATTCATTGATCAATATCTTTTCTCAACGCTCCACTCACTTGGTTCAAGGTAATTCTTTATTTTTCGTTTTTTTAATCAACATCCTACTAGCTTACCAGCCTACCATTCATTTTATTTTCTTGTATATGTCAATACAAATTGAATACTCTTATTTTAATATCAAATTACTGATTTATGTATATTTTTATGAAAAAAATTAAATTATATATAATACATTTATAAAGAGAAAGGGGACAATGAACAAAAAAAAAATTAATACATAAACAACATGGAAATCCACATTTCATTTTCGTAGACATTACAACCATGACCTCTTCATACAGACTATTTACATCATAATCATTAACAATATCTAATTTCATAACAATGATTGAACGCTTTGATTTGTGTGTGTTTTTTTTTTTTTTGCTTTTCCAATTAATCTCAGTTTTCTTTTTAGTGGAAGGAGAGAGTAAATGGGTGAAATATATTTGAAACCTCAGGACTCATATTTCGCTCTTTTCCTATCTGGTGTCCCGTCATTTGAATTTGTGTTTGTGTTTGTGTTTGTGTTCGAATTTGGATGATTCAAACTAGAAACATTTGGTAACATTTTCAATTCTTCCAATCTATTTTTCAACAAAGTTTCACGTTGTCTTGCTGCACTTTCCAACAGTTCCAATTCCATGATTCTTGTCCTATATAAATCATTCACCAATTCCAATTCCGAAATTCGTGTTTTTAAAACATTTAGATCATCCGTATTTGATTTTGAATGATTAAGATTATCGACTGAAGATTGTGATGATATTCTTTGGCCATTTGGAGTACAGTCACCATCGGAGGAACCTTGCGCCAACTGTTGTTGTATAGGTGGTAATTTTTGAGACTGTTGTTGCTGTTGTTGCTGTTGTTGATGTTGATGTTGTGGTTGCTGAGGAGATGAGTAATGATTTATAGGATTCAACAATGATTGATGTGGTGTATGCAAACTTGGTAAACTATGTGAATTCTCATTCAAACGAGGCTTCAACGCCGGCAAAGGTGGAGTATCTTTAGATTCACTGTCATCATAACGAACCGTTGGAATTGATGATGAATTTGACAAATTACTATGATGATGAGGAGCATGCTGATGAGATAAAGAAAATTGTGGTCCAAAACTAGGTGACGCTGACCCGGCTTGTTGTTGTTGTTGCTGTTGTTGCTGCTGCTGTTGCTCTAATTGTTCTTGTTGTTGTTGCCCATTTGCAGCAGCAGCCACTAAAGCTGGTAATTTCGTTCCAACTTGAGCTGTCATCAATGGACTGTTATTAGAATTCAAAGCGGAAGATGGAGAATATGGCTTATTACCATTCAATCTAACACCATCTTCTAATTTCACCTGCGTTATTCTCTTGTCATCATGGTCATTTGAAAGGTTTTCCAACGCTACTGCTGCCAATTCCTTATCATTTGGTTTGAAACTTAAACTTCCTCTTTCTGAAGATTGAGAGGGATTAAATTTGGGTGTTGATGTGGTTGTAGCCAACAATAACGGTGATGTGATTGTTGTCAAATTAGGAGCAAATTGAGTAGGAGCAGATGATGGGTAGTGTAAAGGTTGGGCGAAATGTTGATGTTGTTTCAAATAACTTTGTTGTTGTGTTTGACGATGCTGTTGAGGGTGTAAATGGGTGGACCAATTATTGTATTGATATTGATTTCCAGACGCGGTTTGATCACCTCTTGGTAACAATGGAACCAATGAAGGTGATTGTGATGATTGCCCATCATTGACAGCATTTAAACTTGGTGAATTTTTATTACTTTTGGAAGGTTTATATTGCTTTGGAGAAAACTTCTGCTTTTGCTGTCCGTTATTATGTTCCCTTGCTTTTAATTCAGGTGTATTGGGGTTTGATGCACTTGTCTTATTTGAACCATTTGGTGTATGTCTCACTCTATTTCTTGATTTTATAACATCCGTTTTCAAAGAAATCGGCCTTGGCCTTCCATGTAATTTCAAAAACAATCCACAGGCATTACACAACACTTGTCCACTCTCATCTCTTCTCCACAACGGTGTAGTTTGAGTCTTACAATTACGACAAACAGGTGATGAAATATTTGTCTTTGTGGTGGTTGATCCATTAGCAGCATTCGTTGTTGAAGTCGTCTTTGCATTTGGATGAACAGGATTCCGATCTTGATCGTCAGATCCCTCTGAATGAGAATGAAGAAGCGTCGTCGTCGTCGTCGGTGGAGGCTGAGCGGAGTTTTGTTCATCCTCTTGACGGGGTTGTATCTGTTCTTGTTGATGGGGTGTCATCGATGGATGTTGAAGAGTTGTTATTGAAGGCAAGTTTCTGACAGGATTCGACATAATTCCTTTGGTTCTCGTTCTCGTTCAATACGGTGATCGAGGATAAAATTTTTGAATTCACTTTGACAAACGGTGGGACCAATGGTCTAACAAAAGCACTCTTGGGATGTAATATTTCGTCAATGTTTATTTTTCTTTGAGGAAAAAAAAAAAAAATTTGGGAAAAACTTATTTTCAATGAATCGAATTGTAAAGGTGCGTGAGCTTTTAGAACACTTCAAAGTGATATATTAAAGCTCTTGAATTTCTAAAGAAGTTAAACTTTTGATAAGTATGGATGATTGTATCGGTAATAATGATACGTTTCTTATCAATCTTATCTCTCAGTTTTTTTTTTTTTTTTTTTGTTGTTTTTTGTTTTTTTCTTGTCTCGTTTCCACCAAACAAAAATTTTCTTCTCTGAGAGTGAAAATTTTTACTAACTGTACGTAGTGACACGTAGATGCCTCCCATGATGCAAAATGGCAGAACAACGCTTCTAGAACAGCATTAAACGGCATTAAGATCGAAACGGATGATAATTTGGTGGCAATAGCCCATTGTAGGTGAGTGTCGACATCACGTTTTCAATGAGGTGATTTATTGTAGGGACAACTGTGAATGGTAAAAGTTGGCACCGTGTATCAGTTTTGAAATGCACAATCTGCTGCTGCTGCTGCGTCTTGAATACCCTTATCATGGACCGTTTTCTTTCACAAGAGATAGCATGCAGAGTTTTGCAACAAGGGAAAAAGAAAACTCGAACTAGCAGGAAGATCTTCTCCACAAGCCAATATTAATATACATATACCTATATGTATTAGCACAGACAGAGAGATAATCGATAGTAGCTATCAGCAAATGGTTATTGTAATTCGACCATCAATCTCAAAAAAATATATTCATGTCAAACCTCCAAATTCCTGCTTGAAGAAACACTTCGATGTAATAAGAATCGAAAACCCGCAGCAGCGGCAGGGAAACTCGTATTGGATTTTCGAATTGAGTTTGTGAGAACAATGAATTTCTTTATTTATCTATTTGTTGGGGGAAAAGAGTTCGGGTTCCCTTTCAAAACCTCACATCAGAAAGGAACTAGTAGTTATTGAGTGCTGATTCAGCACTGACGTGACATCCGCATTTTGGGAAAAGTCAGTAGCAGCGATAGTGCGCGCACTTTAGGGAGTTCAGAAATGCGTAAGGTCTACGGTATCTTCGGCATCTTTGTAACAAGAGGGACTTGAGCGCAAATAAATTGCGCTGTGTGACAGCGCGCACATTTCTGTAAAATTACCAATTCATTTGTTCATCAGACATTGGACTATATACAGCATGCGGTTTTAGCTCATCAAAATGGGTCATCCCATTCACTCACTTTTTCAAAACATGGGTGTGTCTTGCTTCCCACAATTTCATGAACGGCGACATTTCTCCAAATTCATAAAATCAAAGTGATTATATAATCTTAGAGGATGATTCATTAGCTAATAAGTTTCCATAAGATTATGTGATATGATGGAAATCTGCATCGTTCGAATCTTTTTTTTTGTTTCTCTTTTTAACAGCGCTAATCGCAAAGGGCAACTCAATCTTGTCATAAATTCTTTAACACTAAGAATCTCTCCCTAATACTATTGATGCACCTTTTTAAAGAATTGCATTTTTGTCTCTCTGTGTAAGTATTCGAAAAAACTAAACTTGAAACGAAGGGCCAAAAATAAACGCAGTGTATTTTATTGATATGCAATATGCTCCACTTCAAGTGTGGTGGTAGATGATAGTTAGAATAAATTTTTACTGAAGGGACAACAAACCCTCTCTACTTATGCGACCTCTGTGACATCTGTACCTTTCACGTTGTCTCTAAAAAGCAGGCGAATTACTCCCGCATTAGAATCAGAACCGGCATTTTGTCTTCAATTGAATTTAAATTCCGTTCGTCTGGAGAAAAAAAAACAAAAAAAATTTTAGTGCGGAAAACCGAAATTCATGTCAACACATATACATGGATGTGTAATGTACGTTTCAGTATACTAACTTTAAACGAACATATTGAATCGTTTCATTTCAAATATATCAATCTTTTTTTACAATTCAATGATTTACGAGCATCCTCAAAATCCAACAAAGCAAAGAGCTTGCGTTCTAGCTGATCCGTATTCTTTTTTATCTTTTGTTTCCTTTTATAGTTTATTTGAAACAGCATAATTTCGACACTATGATCTAATTAGAAGTATATCCGTTTGGCAAGAACCCCAGCTAGAACTTAGAAAAAATTGTGGCACACGTGTAGCTAACTGGCCAATCTATATATATATATATATATATATATGAAAGATCAAGTAGTCAGTCAGTTTTAATCCATGAGTACTTATTTTTATTTATTCTCAAATGTATAATTGTGTTTTTTCTGCACTTTTAAATTTCTCAACTTTGTGTCAGTTCAAAAATTTAGATTTTGAGCATCTTAAAGAAAAATAAAACACACACACATACACATATCTTCCTCGTTTTACTATTCAATATAAGAATAAGCGCTCAATTGTTTACACTTAACATTTGATCACAATATGAGATTCGATTGTATATTATCATCATTAATTCTCTCTCTTGTTACATTGGTGGTTGAAGCAACACCTCCAGCTTGTCTTTTGAAATGTGTCAATGATTATGCTCGTTGGTGCCCAAATCGTCATGCAGATATTGGTTGTTTCTACAAGAATTCAGAATTATTTATTGGATGCTTAACCATAAAATGTCACTCCACTGATTTTGAAGCTGCAAGAGATCATTTCCTTGGCGTTTGTTTAGAACTTCTTCCAAACCCGCCGCCACCTCCTCCTCAATTGATTAAGCCGCCTTCATCAGAACCGCCGTCACCAACAACTCCTCCTCCTCCTGTTAAACACAAACCGCCAAAGTATGGTCATAGGAAACCAAAGACAAAGTCATTGATAGGTGATCATGATGATGCCGCAACGCAAACTGAAACTCGGTTAGTGGAAACCCCTTCTCCAACTGAAGGTGCAATCAAAGATGAATCTGGAGAAGTGCCAATTGAAATCGAGTATGATTTTATGGATTCGAATTCAGAGAAGAAATTTAAAGAATCATCAATCAATTATAACGATGTTGAAGATAATAAGTCTGTTGAAGGTAAACGGGATATTGATCAAGGTGTTTTGACAAAAGCTACTTCAAATAATAAACAAATACCAAATCCTTATCAACCATATGTCAAGACATCAAAGAATAAGGAATCACAAGTTGAAGAGAATAATCAAGATAATTTGAATGAAGAGATATCAAACATTGCCATTGAAATTGAAAATGAAGCCAATGCTCAAACTTTACCAACATTTAATAGGAAAAAACCATATGGAAGGCATTTACCAAATTTTTCGAAAAAGAAATTGGTCAATAGAATCCCAACAGATCAAGCGTTGGGTAATTCTAAAGTTCGTTCACATTTGAAGCAAACCTAAGTGAAAAGTTTTTTTACGTTTGTTCGAATGTAACAATGTAACACAATGTGATGAGGGTGGCTTATTGCAGTATGTTTTTTTTTGTGTTCTCTTTAGTGTTTTTTCTTTCAGTACGCCTTTTATTTAATTTATTTCTTTACATGCAGAGAGTAATCTTTTAAAAAAATTTCGTCTAAAATCACTAATTGTAAAAGAAAATTGAAAAATCAGTATATAATGTTTCAATTAATTCTTACAAGCCTAGGTATTGCTCAATTGGGATCTGCTAACTTTGACAAAAAAAATCGTACAACTTTCCAGAAGTATCATGTCATAATATAGCCAAGATCTGCGATTGATTACGAAATATCACATAAAAAAATTAAAAAGATTAAAAAATAAAAAAAATAATATTTTTCATATTGATTGTTTGGATCGAAGATGATTTTATTTTATTCTTGTTTAGTCCAATTCAGTACAGTTTCATCATGGATAAAATTGGTGCACGGTGTCCGAGTTATATACCTCACAGCATGATTTGAACAAAGTTATTATTAAACATGTAAAACACAAGTCAATAAAATAAAATAAAATAAAAAAAAACTTTAGTCTGTGCAGGTGTAAATATATCGTGTCCTACAATTGGGGTCCTAATACCCGAACCACTCACCGCGGCCTTTTTCATGAATTTGATTAAACTGAGTTAATCATAGCACTTCTTATTCCCTCTTCCCGTTGAAAATAATTGGGAATATTTATTTAACCCACAAATAAAGCAAAACTTAGAAAGAAAACACTCGATTGAGTCGAATTAAATTCAAGCAGACAGATTTGCCTTTTCCCAATTGTTTGGAAATTTTGACTATTTATTACTAGTTAGATTTTATAAAAAATAAATAATAATAGTAGTAAATACCAGATGTTAATCTACTAGAAATGGTTTAAAACTTCGGAGAAATTCAAAAAATTAACTATTGAGTCAACAGTATATACGACAATATACACCATTTAATATCTATTTAAAACAACCATACTTAAAGATACCCATAAAGCTAAATCAATCATCATTGATAATCATCAAAAGTAAACGTAACAAAAAACATCATCATAACAAAATATTTCAACAACCACCCTATGACATGAATTCCAGAGTAGTCGGTGCAGGTTCCATATGATCAAGTGTAGTAAAATCACCAAAGTAACCATAAGTATTAATATCAAGATTGAAAGGAGTTTGGATATATTCTCCAGCATCACTATTAGCTTTTGAATATGTTGATGGAATCTCCAAACTGTAATGGGAATCATTAAAGTCTGTAGCAGCAGTTGCAGCAGCAGCAGCAACATCATCAAATTCATTAGACTGTGATGGATTAGATGTAATAGCTGGATTTTGATAATGAATAAAATTCCAATCTTTAGACACCTGAGTGGGTATTTCGAATTCAGGTAAATCTAAATTTTCCAATGTGTTAGTTGGAGCAGATTTTGTTCTTGAATGATCCAGTGTTATATTATTCATTTCATTCTTTTGATTTTGAGCAGGCAATTGCAAGTTGAATTGATAATCCTGAAATTGTGGTTGTGAATTGTTGTATAAAATGTCAAATGAGTTAAGAGAACCCTCGGTGCCACTGAAAATCTGATCCACCAGAAGGTTTTCTGGTTGTCCCAATAACAAATCATTATTGGATAATGGTAATAAATTGTTCGCATTGAAACCTAACCCCATTTTCTGAGCAGCCAATGGCGACTCATATTGATTGTTCATGAGGGAATTGGCATTACTTGATTGAGATGTGCTGGTGAAATCTTCTGTTGTTATTGAAAATGGAGATTCACGTTTTATATCGAAATCTGATGGAGAAATCATGTTATTCGCTTCCTCCACAACTTCATTTGACTTTGCAGCTTTATTATTACTAGCCTTTACCAGCAGTGCCATTGTATTCACACCTGTGGTTTGTTCATCTGGTGGGGACGAAGTTGGATTCGTTATACTAGTGCTCATTGTAATAGCATTTTGTGATGAAAAGCTTCCATGACGGTCGATGTATTTCTTAACAAATTCCCAACACTTATCACCATACACTTTTGGTGTCAAGCCAGTAACACTTTTGAAAACTCTGTGGAAATGCCAAGGTGATAATTTGGATTTACTGGCCAATTCTTTAAAACCCAACACTCCGCCTCTTCTTCTTCTCTTCTTACTACCATTGGCTTTGTCCTCCAGCAGTTGTTGTTGTTGTTCTTGTTGTCTCAGTTGCTTTCTAACGACATTGTTTTGATCTTCATGAATTTGCAAAGCAGTTGAAGCTGCAGCCAATGCAATGTGACGACAAGCCAAATCAACCAATTTAACATGATCAGTTTCATTCTTGGTAATACTTGCAGCACTGTTCTTGGAAGCCGTTGTAGAGTTGAGGTGAATTGCTGGAACAGAGCCTCTTCTCAATTTCGATCTTCTCATGACTGCCTCTCTAATGCTTTGACTTTGTGGATCGTCATCATCCAATGGAGGAACAAAGCCGATCTGTGAATTAACCGTGGCAACCGTTTTTATCAATAATTCAACATCAATCGATATGGTATTCAAATCATCGTTATTATCACCTGAGATTAAACAATGTGGGCATTGGATATAACCTGCATTAGAAGCCTCTTCAGCAGTATCGAAAAAGACAACTTCCGTCTTCAAACTGGTTTGTAAACTCAAATCACAATTTGGACGACAACAAATCTTTGTGGTTTTGTTACAAACTATGAATTTGTCAGAGGCAAATGGATCATTAAATTGATATGCATTCCACTTGGAAGATTCTGACAAGTATGACATTGCAAAAGTTGTAACGATATTGGACAATATATTATATTGATGGATTGTAATATATACAATTGAGTGGTGAATATATCTAAAATAAAACTATGTTTATATGTATGAAAGATATCAAGTTGATTAGATATAGTTGTGGTATATGATAATTAGAATAATATTGTAAAGTAAAATAAATATGTATATACCTGGAATTTTCAATGGATATATATATAATTGTGATAGAATTTGAGGAGGAGGTTGATTTTATTTTTGGCTAACCAAAAATTGTAATAAAATTCTCCTAAGAGTTCTTTTTGCTTCGTGCGCGAGCGCAGTATGCCGTATTACGTTTATAATAGATGACTTAATACAAGTTTGACATTACCATTACGTGCATGCATGACATTAATGTAATCGTATGTATGATTCAATGACAGTGCATGCATGGGCTATTGAGAGACACAAAACTAAGTTTGCAACTTCTCGCGACCTGTGGTGGCGATGTGATTCCAGATGGTTTGATTACCCAATCTATTACTGATACAAACCTTGTTGGTTAGTTGAGTATTATTATTATTATGTGGGTCTGAAATTTTATACAATTACAGAGTTGAGTTAAAAATAGAGCGTACACCATTGGGATATACATCCGCTTTTTCAAACAAACAAACAAACAAACAACAGCTGTTTTTTTGCCTTATATTATTACCCATACAGAGCCTTGATAATATTATAAGGATGTTAAGCCAATGCCTTAATTAATGATGAGGTTTAGTGTGGGTCGTCCTACAAACGGGTAAAGTTGACATTTTTATGTTTTTCTTCTCGTGTGTGTTTTTTTTTTCTTTGTGATGATTATCTTCATCATGGGTGATTCCCACTTTACACAATTTATTGTCTTCGCCCATAAATGTAATTAAACATGCGCAGCCTCCGCGGTGTATTCTGCGGTGCGCGCCTCACTTCTATTGGAGATCACTTTTGTGTGTTCTTTTTTTCATAGAAATGGGAAATTGTATTGGGGTTTTTGTTGACTACCTTTTGAGACCACTTAAAACCGCATTTGGACAAGAAAAAAAAAAAAGTAACGGCCGGGGATTTGTTTGACGTTCATCTTGCACATCATCATTCGTATTTACAAATGCAGGAGAAATTTGTTGTTGTTCTGACCTCAAATTTTTTTTGTCCATGATGGTTTCCGTTTCAATTGTAACGTAACAAACTCCTATAGGTTGTGTCATTGAGATTGTATGTGAGTCAATTAGACTGCATTTTGAACGGAGTTTGAGTTTACAAAGTTTCAATTGTATTCTGCTTTTATTTAAGTGAATTTACATAATAAAGCCAGGTGAATTACATCTATCGCATAATCCCGAAATAACTTTAGAAGCTTCTACAAGGTGGAATTGGCTTTCCACATTTTTATAATTTTCAACAATTTTATTGAAAAAAAAAAGCACACTAAAAAACACACACACAAAATGCTTTCTAGTATGTTTAACCGTATATACAATAGCAGATGAATTTATCGGAGTTTCTACTCCTTGCTTTCAAAAAAAAGCACATCGTGGTAAAATGTACCTTTATTGATGTAAAACATTAGTTAGTAGCATAATTGTCATTGAAAGGCGCTATTTACCTGGGAGGGGAGGAAGTTGTCTATGTTTTACAAATTTGTGCAATACGAGTAATTCATTGTAATTACAACACCATGTGAATCATGAATCGATATTATTTAATATTTAATGTAATTAATATGATCAAACGATCGATCATCTAGGTTATAATTGCTTGGTTTCTTAGGATTCTGCAGTCAGATATACTTAATAAGCAAACAGGGTTGTGACTGCATCAATGTTCAACGATATTATTTAAGCACAATCAATATTGGTAAGCAGAGAGCAGATCTGTGATGTATTGTATTGTTAAAATAGGCTCATCGATTTGTAATATTATCTCTGTATTATCATTTTATTCTGTAACATTACACAAATCATGATTATTTATTACGTCATATATTCGTAAAATCCAAAATCCAAATTCCGCTGGTAATAATAACACACAACACAAAACAAAAAAAGCACGCAAGAAGAAAAAGCTTCAGTTCTTAATGCAGGTACGTATATATTCTCTCTCTCCATATACCTATATTATTGCCTTAAGATTGGTGTTGATTCCCTATATATATGGGGCCCGGAGGCAGTACCAGGTGCTATGAGAAGATTTTTGATCTGTATCATTTGAGTAGTGGGGAGAACTTGTCGATGGAAATCACATTTTCTCAATATAGAGATGTATATATGATATAAAGTGGGATGGATAGGTGCTAATAGAGGCCCTCCTACCGTTGAGAGAAAGATGATGATCTATGTCAATTGGCATGAAGTTGATTTAAGCATTGCAGTAGATCCTTTATCTGTGTCGCCATATGATACACAAGCACACAACAAGCACAGCGCAAAATGAATAATGCGCAGTTTCGGAATTGTTCTTTTCTTTTTCTTCAGTTGGTTGTTCGAAATTGTATGCATGTGTATTTACAACTCCCGTCTCTATCTATATATATGGTGGTGAAAGGTGGAGATACTCATAGATTTTTGAAACAGTTATAATGTCTATTTGTGTATGTATGTACGTATATTCATGGAACGATGAAATGGTGTAATTTCAAGTATCTTTTCTTTTCTTCAAAGCTATTATATCTCGCATATACTCTATTATCCTATTGAATATCCCACTTCCGTCCTTAGAACACATCACTGAATTATCAACAATACCACTTTTATTACATATACAGTATATTTATTACATATTATTCATTGTGGAATTTGCTAAAAAGGCTTGTTTCCTTCTTGTCAAAGTATTTCCGCGTCTTTTTTTGCCAAATTGCTTACAAACATAATGTCAAATGAAGTGGCGATGCTTATTACTCTTTACACCATACTTTGTATTGTTGATTCAGTCAATCAATAAAATTAAGACCGTACAGCTATCTATCTATCTATCTATCTATCTATCTAGTAAGCTAATTAGCTAATTTTCTTTGTCAAATTATTTAATCCCAATTTTTGTGAGTGTACTGAAAATCAAATTGAGCACAATAAAATTTGTATTGAAAATGCGAATAATTTAATTTGACAATAATCTGTTGTTAGATAGATAGACACATAGGGACTCAACTACTGATTCATTCAATTGCATCGTTTCAAATCTCAGCAATTATAAAGCTTCCCGCGTGCTATGCTGGTGATACCAATATCAATGCAAAACAATCCAGTCCTAGTTCCAAGGCATGGTTCACATCATTTTGCTAATTTGAAATATGGTTACATTGTATTTTTTTTCATTGATTTACTATATCCATTGTACCTTTGGATCACACAAAAATTATATAATAAGAAATGGGCTCAAACTGGTAGATCAACTTCAAATATAAGAATTGTATCGATACCATTGCCTGTAAAGATCATTCTTTGGTTATGTATAACGGCATTACTTGGGTTTTGGAATTTGGAAACAGGTGCCGAGTTTACGGTACATATTAAAAGGTTTGGTAGAATAGCTTATGTGTTATTGCCATTGGATATTTTCCTAACTTTTAAACCTTCTCCAATACCTTTGAATAATTATCTTAACCTTCTCACGTTACATAAATGGTTATCAAGGTTGATTGTTGTATGTGCATTTTTCCATGCAATTGGATTTTTCATCAAATGGAGTATAAACGGTACGATATCATCTAAATCTGGGAATCTGTTGAACGTTTTAGGAATAGTTGTATTTGGATTTTTCAGTATCTTGTTCATCGTATCTATCAAACCGATTAGAAGATGGTTTTACAGTTTATTTTACTTATTTCATATGATCACCGTGTGGGTTACCGTTTTTTTGATAGGATTCCATGCAAGACCAGGTGTCAC
This sequence comes from Nakazawaea holstii, assembly GCA_003706265.2. Classification (NCBI taxonomy): domain Eukaryota; kingdom Fungi; phylum Ascomycota; class Pichiomycetes; order Alaninales; family Pachysolenaceae; genus Nakazawaea; species Nakazawaea holstii. Next base: position 32,702 of record PPKU02000074.1, on the reverse strand, counting down.
TGTTTACTCGGTGATTTGTGTCATGTTATTGTTGTATCAATTCGGCCATAAGATCAAAATGGCAACAAGTATAAACAAGATATCGACCAAGAGACCAGATGGTGCTTCATTATCCTTGATTACAATATCAAGAAGCAATTTACCCGGTATATTTTCTCCTGCCTCGCATTTGAGAATGTCTCAAGCGTTGACAAATCCTAATAGTTGGTTATTCCCAACACATCCATATACTATTGCATCATTACCTCAAGAGGCGGATATCAAATTGATCGTGAGGGAATCAAAATTCCAAATACATCCATTTGATGACTACACAGTTTGGGGACCATATGAGTCTATATCTTTGAATTTTTTCCAAACTGCAGAAAACATATGTATAATATGTGGAGGATCCGGTATTTCATTTGGACTCCCGATTTATAATCATTTCAAAAAAGCATCAGTTGACTTTGTAAGTATCAAATTGGTATGGGTAACAAGAAACAAAAATGATTTATATTTGTTGAAAGAATTAAACGTCAAGGGTATTGAGATTTACATCTCACGGGAGCATGAAGATATGTTACAACAAGAGTCATCTTCTGACATTGACCAATTTTTGATCAATGAATCCGATTCAGACGCTGATGTTAGAGATTCTATGGATTCATTTGATTTGGAACTGAATCCATTCAATGATCCAAAGAAAGTTGTCGAAAATTCGTCAAGTTTGATGGGGAAAAATATGATACATTATGGAAGTAGACCAAATCTTGATTTTTGTTTCAAGAAGAATTTATCAAAGACCGCTGATAATGCTAATAAATGGGTTATTGCCTGTGGAAGTGAATCGTTGATCAATGATGCAAAGAGATATTCTAAGAAAAATGGTACAAGGTTCCTTTCAGAAGTTTACGCCATGTAAGATCATCATCATCATCACATACTGTGTCTATAGGGAATTTAGTTAAATAAAAAAAATTTGTTACTTGAATTTTTTTAAATTATATCAAAACTTAAAAATTTGCCAAATATTTGTTCAAAGTATCTCTCTTTTCAGTATTTTCAAATTTGAAAGAAGCTGCTAACTCGTCCAATTCTTCAAATGATAAATCTTTAAAATATGATGCGAATTCATGGGTTAAATACTGACTTAACAAAGTTTCTCTAACTGCTCTGTTAACGTATTGACTTATACTCCATGTCTTTGGATACAACAGTTTTTGATATTCATCTGGAATGACTTCCTTAATGTGCGTTTTCAAATCGTCATAAACTTTTTCAATCTCAGGGTCAGCATCTCTACCCCAACAATCAATACCAAGTTTCCTCTTTTTCAAAAGCCAATCACCAAGTAATTCAAACCATTTAGATTTTGGTGAAACATAAGTCAATCCTTGATATCCAATATCTTTGTAAACCCAGATGGACCAACTGATTGGTGAACCATCACCGGAAGGATCTCCCTTCTTGTAAATTTCAAGTTGATCCCTCAAGACTTTGTATCTTCTATCATTTGTAGCCTCGACATCGGTGTTACCTCTTACCTCTGATGAATAAACAGGACCAAATTCACCATTCCAAACTGGAACTTTATACTTTGCAGCATATTCAATTTTCCTATTATAACTTCTTGTCAATTTCAGTTTTTCCTCTTCATTTGATTGATAAATATAATTATCAGGTGATGGGAATCCATATTTGGTATAATCATGAATGGCAATGACAGAGTTTGGGAATGGTGTCTCTGGGAAATGACTGAAATCTGCAGCGTATGTGTTACCATCAAAGTACAAGATATGATCTGGATCAACTTTTCTAATCTCTTTTTCAATTCGAGTATAAAAATTGATCAATCTCGAATGTTTGGAATCAGCTGGTTCATTCAAAGGATTATAACCTGCTATCCACTCATTACCTTTATAATGCTCGGCAATCTTGATCCATAAATTGACAATTGCATCCTGGAAAACTTTGAATTCCCAAAATAATGCCTTGTGAATAGCAGAATCGGAATGCCAATCTTGATTTTGACCACCTGGAACTGCATGTAAATCTAAAACCACGTAAATTTCATTTTTAGCGCAAATATCAACCATTCTATCTAATAATTCAAACCCTTTTGGATTGATCTCAAAAAGGTCTCCATCATCATCAAGGAAATGTCTATAATTGAATGGAATTCGAAGACAATTTAAATTAACAGATTTGAAGAATTTGGCATCGGCATCAGTCCAAAAATAATCGTAAAACTTGTCAAAGAAAAAATTGAATTTCTCTTCACCCATAACAGATTTCAAAACCCGTTTGTGTTCTGTTTCATGACCTGGATAACCAGTGATGAAATTTTCCATGTTCAAATGGCCACCAGTTGCAGTACCTACCAACACGACATTTTCACCAGTTGCGGAATCAACGATTTTAGTTCCTTTAGTTTTCAAAATACCCATTATTGTATGTGTTTTTTTATTAAATTTCGGCAAATGACGATATGGAGAATTTTGAAAACTGGCTGTTGTAGTTTTTATTATATAATACGGAGTTTGTTTATTAAATCTTCGGAGCATCAATAATTCTCCTTAATGAAACTGCGTCGGGCTATTAAAAAGCGGGGTGGGTGGTGGCGCGCTGCGCAGAAGCGGTAATCTTTCCCCAGATTTCATTCACACCAACACCAACACCACTAACACCGAAAGTGTGTGCCACAACGAGAATGGCAGATCTTTGTTCATGCGTGGGGAGGGAGAGCCAGCTAGGCCCATTAAATTGCATTTGCAGAATGTGTATATATCGGTGGAGTGAGAAGTCAACAGCACAGACGATCTCCATTGACCTATCCCAGTAATGTTCGGGGGTGATGTAAACCATTGTAATTCGTAATTTTAGGTCATTCCAAATTTTAGTAATCTAATTGGTAGTCTTGACAAGGATTGTCCTTCGAGAGAGAGAATTCAGGAGATGCAGTAAGGGTCATTACATTTGTAAAAGCATCCTAAAAATTAATACATATATATCGAGTTTTTTTTTCTTTTTGAATTATATGTATTGCAAATCTTCATGATTCAAATTTTAAAAATTGGCTAAATACTTATTCAAAGTGTCTCTGGTTTCAAGATTTTCAAATTTGAAAGATGCAGCTAATTCGTCCAATTCCTCAAATGACAAGTCTTTAAAATAAGAGGCAAACTCATGGGTCAAATATTGACTTAACAATGTTTCCCTTGTAGCTCTATTAACATATTTGGCAATGGTCCACGTCTTTGGATACAACAGTTTCCAGTATTCTTTCGGAATGACCTCTTCAAAATGTTTAGCCAAGTCTTCATACACTTTTTCATATTTTGGATCGGCATCTCTTCCCCAAGTGTCGATACCAAGTTTTCTCTTTTTCAAAAGCCAATCACCAAGTAATTCAAACCACTTGGACTTTGGTGAAACAAAAGTCATCCCTTGATAACCAATATCTTTATAAAGCCAAATAGACCAACTTATTGGTGACCCATCACCGGAAGGATCTCCCTTCTTGTAAATTGCAAGCTGGTCTCTCAAAACATTATACCTTCTTTCATTAGTGGCTTCTACATCGGTGTTACCTCGAACTTCAGATGCATAAACTGGACCAAATTCACCATTCCAAACCGGTACCAGAGCCTTTTGTGCATACTCTATTTTCCTGTTGTAACTTTTGAGTAAAAATTGTCTCTCTTCGTCACTAGATTGATAGATGTAACCATCCTTTGATGGGAATCCATAGTTTGCATAGTCATGAAGTGCAACCACAGAATTAGGGTAAAATTCAAGAGGGAAATGGGTGAAGTCAGCCGCATATGTGTTCCCATCCAAAAACAAAATATGATCAGGGTCATTTTTCCTGATTTCCTTTTCAACCCTGTCATACAAATTTATCATTCTAGAATGTTTGGAATCAGCTGGCTCATTTAAAGGATTATAACCAGCGACCCATTCATTATCTTTATAGTGATTGGCAATTTTTCCCCACAAATTGACCATTGCGTCTTGAAACACTTTGTAATCCCAAAATAAGGCCTTGTGAATGGCTGAATCACAATGCCAACCTTGGTTCTGTCCTCCTGGGACCGTGTGTAAATCCAATATGACGTAAATCTCGTTTTCAGCACAAATTTTAACCATCCTATCTAAAAGCTCGAACCCTTTTGGTTTGATCTTGAAAAAATCACCATCATCATCAATGAAATGCCTGTGATTGAAAGGGATTCTCAGACAGTTGAGATTTATTGATTTGAAAAATTTGGCATCGGCATCAGTCCAAAAGTATTCATAAAACTTATCAAAAAAGAAATTGAACTTCTCTTCACCCATGACAGACTTCATAACTAATTTATGTTCCGTTTCATGACCTGGATAACCAGTGATGAAATTCTCCATGTTTAAGTGACCGCCTATGGCTGTACCCACCAACACGACATTTTCGCCAGTTGAAGAATCAATGATCTTAGTTCCCTTTGTTTTCAAAATACCCATTTCTTGTTATGCTCTTTCAAAGACCTCATTAAACGGCGATATGAAAGACATTTATGGAAAGATAACACATATCCACGTCTTAAGCCAAATGTAATTTACTAATCTCTTTGATGCGGAGGAGTCGTTTTTCTCCACGTTAATAAAAAGCGTAGATGACGCTCACTATTACTAGCTATTCGTTTTCCCACAACAACATCTTTGGAGTGTGCTGAATGGAATCGAATATTTCCCCTTAAAGAGCTTCACTAGGCTTGAAGGAGAACAGTGACTGATGTTGTTCACCTATAGAATGGTAAAGTGATATATATGTTGCAAGCAGAGTCGTTTGTGTCGTGGGTTTGAGTGAGATTATTTTTTTGTGTCACTTTTGACTCAATTTTATATCTCATTTAGTACTTTTTGATAATTGCCACTTTTAATTTATGAAAGTTCCTTGTACAAGATCGCTACTAATAATCAGGAATTTCTCATCCAAGCAACCTCTTCCCCATGAAACAAAGAAACTGAAGAAGAAGAGAGAGGAGTCACTGATCTATCAACGTTTGAAACAATTAGCGGAAGATCTGACACCAGTCGATGATTCGATGAAAATACAACAGGATGCTTTACCTTTTAACCAGTCTTCACCGGAAATTCAAAAATTGATCGACAAGCTTGAGTCAAAATCGTATGAAGCCAAATACCCAAAAGAAATATCTTTTACTAAAATACCAAATTATGTGAACAAACATTCTAAGGAAATAGCCTTATCTAATGCTTGGACGGGGACCGAATCCACGCATGATCTGAATCTAAGAATGTTGGTGGATGCTCATAAACCGATTAAGGAAGTTCGTCGTCGTCCCAGAGTTTCACAAAGAGACCGTTTACACAATGCAAGAGAAGGTTCCTTGGACTATTCATTGGCGAAATTCTCGGAAAAGCCACAAACAAGTGAAGAAGATGATGGATGGACCGAAAGGTATCGGGAAAGACTATTGGGGCCGGAGTTGCTTGGACCAACTACAATATCTTCTACAATGAACTCTATCAAAGCTTTGGCAGATCGAAGGATAGAAGACGCCAAGAGCCGTGGTGAATTTGACAATCTTCCGAATCGAGGAAAACCTTTGCTGAAAGACCACAATGCCCAATCCCCGTATATTGACAGGACGGAGTATCATTTGAATAGCATCTTAAGGAGACAGGAGATTGTTCCTCCTTGGATAGAGAGACAAGGTGCGGTTCAAGTACTTGTAAATAAATTTAGAAACGAATTGGATAAGATGTGGTTGAAAAGAGCAGTAACAGTAATAAATGATCGATATCCGGGATTGGGAATAGATCAAAAATTGCAAAAGGCAAAGGAGTATGAACGTAATGAAATAAATGGTGGCACAAAGCTAAGAGACGCCGAGTGGTTGACAGAACAGAATCGCTACTTGGAAGCAAAAATTAACTCCTTAAATGATACTATTAGGGGGTATAACTTGCAGGCGCCTTTGGCCTCTCAGAAACTTTATCTTTTGAAGGATAAGGAATTGGAGCTGATGTATAAAAGAGTTAATGGAGAGTTGCTTTACAGCGGATTAAAAAAATTCCATTTAAGTGAGAAAAAACCTGAGGTCAAACAGGTGAAGCCAGGCGCTTACCTCAAGTACGATCAGTTACCACAGAGGTCTGATCAAGAGTCATTGGGGAGTCTATTCTTGAATATTTTCAAAAAGTCGTAATCATCTAATTTGTGATTTGTTCATGTCAGTAATCAGCACTCTCTAGTAAGAAAACAAAAAAAATTAAAAAATATATCTGCTTTTTAACGTAAATGAAAAATTTTATTTTTTACGTTCTGTTTGATAGTCTATTCAGTATTTGACAACCAAAGAGCGTATAAATAAAAATGGTTTCAACCTCCGTATATGCATCCTTTGGGGCAATCATCTATTTGTTGTCAGGTGGACGGTGGACCTTAGTGCTACTTGCTGTTGTTTCATATTTAGTTCTTCACAGCTTCGAGGACGAAAAACCAAATACAGTTTTAACCAAATTTCCAAAATCCGCAGATGCCAGTACAGTTCAATCACAAGGAGCTGTTCCGTTAACGCAGAAGCCAAAGAGGGCACCAAGATTGATCAAGGCAACAAAGCCCATCAGTAATGTTTCCAAATCTCCCTCACCAACTTTAACTGCATCGAGATCAAATTTTTTGGATTCAAATATAATAATTTTTTATTCATCATTGACGGGATCTTCTCAAAAAGCAGCACTGAGATTACACAAGGCCTTGTGTGATTTGGAAAATTTAAAGAACAAACCTCAATTGATGAACTTGGATGACGAAGTGGATGATTTAGATGATTATTTTGTTAATACTCCTTCATTACCTAATCTTGTTTATTTATTAGTTTTACCATCTTATGATACAGATTCACCTATAGATTATTTCTTGCAAACTTTAGAAGAGACTGCTAATGATTTCAGAGTTGACAAATTCCCATTAACAAAATTATCTGGATTTTCAGTATTGGGTGTGGGAGATTCCGAAAGTTGGCCTCAAAATTTCTGTTATCAATCCAAGGCTACTGATAAATGGTTATCAAAGTTGGGTGCAAGAAGAATTTTCCCACTTGGATCAGTCTGTATCAAGACAGAAGGTGAAAAGAAAATCGACGAATGGATCAAAATGTTTTGTGAGACTATACAGGATGACGAACCAATTTTCTATGACGAATCACAAGATTCTGACATTGAAGTGGAAGATAGTGATGAAAGTGGTACCTTGGTCGATGTAGAAGATATGGGTTCTATCATGAAGACGCTGAAGGACTCTGATTCAAAGAAAGAGACAAAAGAGATGGTTGCTAAAAATTCTCCGACTTATAATTCCTTGACTAAACAAGGGTATACCATAGTTGGTTCGCATTCAGGTGTCAAGATTTGTAGATGGACTAAATCTGCATTGCGTGGAAGAGGATCATGTTACAAGTTTGCATTTTATGGTATCAAGTCTCATTTATGTATGGAGACAACTCCATCTTTGTCCTGTTCTAATAAATGTGTATTCTGTTGGAGACATGGTACAAATCCAGTGGGTACATCTTGGAGATGGCAAGTTGATGGTCCTGAAATGATATTAAAAGGAGCCTTGGAAGGACATTACAAAAAAATCAAACAAATGAGAGGTGTTCCTGGAGTGGTAGCTGAAAGATTCAATGAAGCATTCACGGTCAAACACTGTGCTTTGTCATTAGTTGGGGAACCGATTTTCTATCCATATATCAATGAGTTTGTTGGCATGTTGCATGAACGTCATATCTCATCCTTTTTGGTTTGTAATGCTCAACATCCAGAACAATTGAAGAATTTGTCCAAAGTCACACAATTATATGTCTCCATCGATGCCTCTTCCAAAGATTCATTGAAAAAAGTGGATAGACCATTATTCAAGGATTACTGGGACCGTTTATTGAGCTGTCTTGATACATTGAGTACTACTCAAAGTCACCAACGTACAGTGTTCAGATTGACATTGGTCAAGGGATTCAATTTGGGTGATGTAGAAGGGTATGCTGATATGGTTGTCAGAGGTCAACCGTCGTTGATAGAAATCAAAGGGGCAACTTTCTGTGGTTCTTCCTCAGGTAATGGAAATCCTTTGACTATGCAAAATATACCATTTTATGAAGAGTGTCAACAATTTGTTAGAAACTTGAATGCTGAGTTGTTGAGAAGAGGGTGTGACTATGGTATTGCTGCAGAGCACGCTCATTCTTGTTGTATATTAATGGCACAAAGGAAGTTCCATATCGATAACAAATGGTACACTCATATCGACTATGCTAAATTTTTCGAATTGTTGGAAAGTGGGAATGAATTTGATGATCTTGATTACATCAAACCAACCCCTGAATGGGCCTATTGGGAGTCCGAACAAGCTGGTTTCAATCCAGAAGATACGAGAATAAATAGAAAAGAAGAAAAGGCCCGGAAGAAGGCCGAAAGAGAAGCTGCTCTGCAAGTTGAAGAAGTCTCTTTTAACTAAGCTTAATTCCTTATCATATTGATTATTACCCTTTTAAGAAGGCTGGTTTGTGTTGTTTTTTTTTTCTTTTCTATTTTTTGGGTTTTTTTTTTATTTTTTTTTTCTATTAGAGAGCATTTAAAAATAACAAACAACAATTTATCTCTTTTGTCTATCCCTTGAGATCTCCACTCAATTAAGTGGTGAGTGCTTCCTATCGATTGGTGGTTCAAGCCTGGAAATTTTGAATAGATTGAAAACTTAGTTCTTAAAGTTAGCAGCATATTATTAATAATAGAATTGCTGACAGCCCCTAAGGTCCCGTGATCAGCACAAAAAAATCACAGGAAAAAAAAGCTTCGACAAAAGGTTACAGAAGTGTAGTATTGACGTTTGACATTCTATCGAATTCACCATCCGTGTGTAGAGATAAAATTCAGGGCAATATCGTGAACGTGACTGATTGAAGAAGATATAGATCAATTGTTAAAAATTATGTCAAAGAGAGTACCTGGAACACAACAAACAGTTTTAACAGTCTCTGATGAGATAATTCAGAGGTCATTGGGTTTAGATTCAAATAAAGTGATTTCAGATTATAATATTAATAGCACCGAAGTAGACACTCATTACAAAGGTAAGCTTGTTTGGAAGGAAGTTGGTTCGTATTTGGAGAGTTTAAAGCCAATTGAAGAACCCATTAGAGATCCAAAACCAAATTTATTAAAGCCTTCAAAGAATTTATTAAACGCTCCGCTTAATTATAGGATTTGTAATAATTGCAAAAGACCGTTGTTAGAGACACACTTGATAGAGCATTTGAACATTTGTGAAGATACAATGAAAATCAAATTGGCTGCTAAGGAAAAGGCTATTGCTAATAGTACAACAAAGGGTACTACAAAGAAGAGGAAGAATCAGGATGTCGAGGATTCTGCAAAAGAGAATACCCCATTGTCGACTCCAGCACCTTCATTTAAAAAGCAAAAGAAGCAACCAAAGGAAAAGAAATTGAAAAAGGAAAAAGTGAAAGCAGCTCCAAAGACAAAGGACCCAGTTGATGTTGAAAAACAGTGTGGTGTGCCTTTACCAGGTGGAGGATATTGTGCAAGATCTTTGACATGTAAGACCCATTCAATGGGAGCTAAGAGAGCTGTTCCTGGTAGGTCTGCTCCATATGATCAATTATTGGCTGCTTACCAACGTAAGAACCAGGCAAAGATTGCTGCTGGTGCAGCACTGGCCCAGGCTGCTCAAGATGAATTGATGCACGGATCATTGGCGCCTTTGGATGAAGACGAAGAGACTCAATTGGTGATTGAAGGGGTCTCGAGATCTTATCCATTGCCTCTCGAAAGGAAAATTTTGATGCCAACTAGGATAAGGTCTGGTTTCTTGAGGATGCGAGAAATGTTTGCTGGTGCTTTGTTACCAAGAGCAGGCAACACATCTGCGGGAGGGATTGAAGGTCGCACACTGATAGTTGATGTTGATAAGCCAAACGAGTATTTCCACGTCGTAAGGCCACCTCAAAGAGTAGCCATCAATCAGTTACAACAACATTACCAGATGCAACAACAACAACAACAGCAGCAACAGCAACAACAAATACCCAAGCAACAACAACAACAACAACAGCAGCAGCAGCTTCAGAACCAATCTCTGCAACTTCCTCAACAACAAGCTCAAGTACAACTGCTGCAACTGCTGCAGCAACAAAGTCATCTCCAACAACAAAGACTGCTGCAATTGATACGACAACAACGATTACTACAACAACAACAGCAGCAACTGCAACAACAGCAACAAATGTCAGGCTCCTAGGCTGCTTATTTACAAGTTCAATTCTAAACTCTCTGTATTCTGTAACAGTGGATTTTTTTTCTTTTTATGTACTTTATATATGATAATTTTAATCAAACATTTTTATTTTTTTGACTGATATATAACAACCATAATACATATCAAAAATGAAGGCAAAACCCTTTTCATCGCCCGCCAAAAGAAGTCCATCTTGAATCTGAGTACTTCGCTCCTTTCAATTGAATTCAATAAATCCACGGTCATCGCGTCTCTGGAGAATTTTTTGGCAACGACTTCAACTCCTTTCTCAAAGATACTTTCATCGTTGAGTTCGAGAACCTTTGCATAAACCTCAGACCACTCTTTAGGATCCAGAGTTCTTAAATAACCCGTCTCGCCTTCTACTATCGATTCCAAAGGTCCTCCATAATTAACTGCCAAGACTGGTTTTCCAAGTCTCATTCCTTCTAATGGCACAATACCGAAATGCTCAAATAATGGTGTATACAAAAGTAAACTGGTTTTCAGAATAAGGGCATCTTTGAGACTCGATGAAATTGAAGGCATGAAGAGAACATGGGTATTCAGGGGGATTTCAACTAATTTTCCTCTGAGAGTAAATGAAACAAGTGAAAGACTCTTACAAAGTTCTTCCAATTCTATTAAATATTGAACATTTTTCCAGTTTCGAGAATCATAACCACCAGCAATGACTAACTTGACATCGGTCTTTGAAGGATTTTGTTTCAAAAATTCTCCAAATGCTTTGATTGCCAACTCTATGTTTTTCGGTTTGTCAAATCTATTTATTGAGAGTAAGTATTTGTTCCCGCCAAAAAATGTTTCGACATCTTTCACTGATACAGGATCAAGTTTGCATTCGGATGGAACACAAGGATAAACAACTGAAGGGTCCAAATTTGAAAGCCTCTTGAAAGTTTTCAAAAAAATTGATTTGGTGTAAAGTGAATTGACAACAATGTTATCGGAATAACCCGTTGACAACTCTTCGATGAAATCAAAGGGCTTCCTGTATATTGATCTCAAAAATGAATCATGTGAAGCAGCCAACAAATCAGGATGGTGACAGTAGAATAAGATTTTGCTGTTTGGGTTCTTGTAGAAATGAAGTATTGGAATGCAAAATGATAGTTGATCCACTATAAACAAATCATATTGAGAAATCTCCCCTGTTACAATCAACTTTAAAGTGAGATAAAATTGTCGAAGTATAGAACACAGGATCACAAATTTATTGAGTATCTTTGTGGGCAAGAAGTCTCCATACACCTCTACCTTCAAGAGGTTATCTTTAATCTCTTCAAAACAGTGTGATCTGTCGCAATGAGAAGTGATCATGGTAATATCATGGCCATGCTCCTGTAATCCCACTGCAGCATCCACCACCAATCTTTCAGCTCCTCCTGTCAAATTGTTTGTTAGTCATGTTTTTGAGCTTATTTTGCATTGGAATAACAACTCACCAATTCCAAGATCTGGATGAATAAAGGCAACTTTCATGATGTCTGATGATCAAAATGCTCTCTCTATCACAATTTACAAACAACTCACAAAAACAAATAAAAAATCAACTTTTCAGTCAACATTTAATAAATTAAACCACTACACCAAACCAAAACGCGTTATTCATCCCGTAAATCCCCAACACACAGAAACAAATATCAATTGCTTGCTCTTGAAGAATTCCTGAAGCCACTGATAGTATTGCGACTCATCTCATTTAACAAATACACCCGGTAGACCATGTCACCGTTAGATCGAGTTACCCTGCTTTCTCATGGCACATCTCTCTCTCTCTGTCTGGTGAAGAGAAAAAAAGTCAAAAAATAAAAAAAATTAAGTGCCATTTTGGAAGAGATTAGAAACAACCACAATCAATTAATTTACAAGCTACAGAATGTCTTGGGACGACGAAGATTTCAGTGTTCCTACAAGCAGTAATGCTAAGGTTTCTTCCTCATGGGAGGATGAACTGGACGATGAACCAGTTTTAGAATCGTGGGATATCGATTCAGATGAAGAAAGAGAAAAGGAAAAGGTGAAACAAGCTGAACAAGCAGCTATAAAGAAGAAGAAAGATGAAGAAGCCGCCAAGAAGAAAGCAGAGAAGGATGCAAAAGCTAAGAAATTGCTGGAGCTCGATACAGCGGACCCAAAGACTAGGAGAGAGTTATTGAAGAAAGCTGAATTAGAATCAGATTTAAACAATGCCGCTGATCTCTTTGGAGGGTTGGGTGTCGCCGATGAGCATCCAAGAGCTAAAGCTGCAAGATTGGCAGAAGCTGCAGCTACTCCAAAAGTTGCTTTTAACAAAGACACACCTATAGAATCTCACCCACTCTTTGAAGTTGAGACTAAGCAAGATTTCATAGATTTGCGTAAGGCATTGGCTCCGGCTATAATTAACTTGGCGGAAGTAAGCCAACTTCATTATGCATCATCGTTTGCTATAGATTTGATCAGAGATATGTGTGGACCGTTGACTGTTGAAAATCTCAGAAAATTGAACTCAACATTAAGCGTTTTGACAAAGGAAAAGGAAAAACAAGAAAGACAACTGAGATTATCAAAAGCTGGTACCTCTGTTGGTGGTGCAGGTAAGAAGAAGGCTAAGCCTGCAGCTAAGTCATCTCTTGGTTCAAGTTCCTTTAAGAAGGATTTGGATTATGACACAACTAATTACGATGATGAAGATTTTGGTGAGGACGACTTTATGTAGTGGAGCCGCGATTGAAGTGTTTTGTTATTATATAGATATACAGGTTCTTCTCTGGTGATACTATTTGTGCATTTGTAATCTATACTTCTTTCGAAGTTTGCCATTTTTTGAAGCTCAACTAACGATTTCGAGGCGGGGTTTAATAACTCTTTTGATTGTGTTTATGAGTTCACTGATGTAAACTTCCAGTCATATCTGTATACCTCTGTAGTGTATACCCATGGTACTAACGGTGTTCAAAAGTCCAATATCAACAATCCGGCAATATCTCTTAAATGTCTGGCATCTAACACGTCTTGAACAAATTCTTCATTCTTCTCATCTGATTGCTCATCAGTGTCATGTGCCAATTGAACATCCAACTCGGTTGCCTTCTTGGTAGCCTCTCTCAAACGCACCTCGTTGGCTCTTAATATAGCCTCCCTTGTGAACATCCTTAAATATTCAGTACTCAATTGTAATGTCTTTTGACTTATTCTTGTATCCTCTTTTTCAAATGCAATTATATGTAGAAGTCTGGCCAAGGCAACAGATGAAAAAGTCGGATCATGCTCTTCGTTACTCGTATTATCCATTATTAACTGAGGGTGAATAATGTTTAACAAACGCGATGTATTGTTTTTGTTTTTTTAAATTAGAACTTTATTTTTCTGCTTACTTAAATAAATAGAAGGGGATCAAACGAATCAAAGTTTGACTATTCTTTTATCTCTATTCTACCTAGTTCAGAGACGGCCCAGAAACCGTAGTCGTTCTTTGAAGATTTGACACTGATGAAAAAAGGTATACGTAAAGTAGCTTCTTTCTCATACTTTCCCAATAATTGTATATTTACGGGTATCGTGCACCAATTGATACCTGTATCTAAAGGATTATCGTTAGTGTTATTCGGCAATGGCTTACTAAGCCTATTGATAACATTATTTCTCTTCAAAAGCTCAGCTCTTGATAATGCTGTTGAGTCATTTAATTCAACTGTGGGGATGGTAAGAACTAGTGATTCTAATTTTGATATTTTCTCTGGCCGACTACCGAGCTTGAACGTTGAACAGGGCAAATTGACCTTCGCATGACTATCATCATTTCCAGAAGGATCAGAGCCAATTGGAACGTTATCAAATGACGAAATAGAAATTTCTATTGGCGACGTATTAGGATTGATGAAGCTGATCAAAAAATTCAAATCTCTTTTGTCAAAGGTGCCAAATTTGTGTTGATTCTGTTCCCTGTTGAAAAAATCCGAGAACTTCATATCTGGGACAACATCAATGGCAATTGCATCAGAAGCAAATTTGGACGAAATTGGCTCAGTGTCCGATTTGAGTATTGACAGATTGCATTTTTTGCAGGCAAGATTTAATTTTGCCTTCAATGGTTGATTCAAAGGAAGTAGCTTATGACCTTCTAAACAAACGACCTCTTCAATAGGAAGACAATCAAACCCTCTATTGGCGAATTCAAGAAATTCAACTTTTGATTTCATTTTCACCCTATCCAGATCATGCGTTAGATCCTCAATTGAAGCACTGAACGTTGGTAAAGCTCCATCAACAGAAAGTTTTGCAAGATCCATAGAAGATATAGTTGGAACTTCGTAATCCGAGATTCTCCCGCGCTTGATAGGCGACGATCTACGAGAAGCTCGAAGTGTGGCTCTCTTCTCTTGGTATTTGAGAACCTCTGAAGAAGTTTGATAATGGTGCCTCAAATTTTCGAAATATTCAAGTTCATTGAACTCAGATCTCAATTGCGTTCTTAAAATACGAGACAACGATTTCGGTTTCTCTATTAATCCAGTATCATATTGGTAGTGGTCTTGCGGACATGTGAACTTGAACCTTTTCCCTTTTAACTTCCCCTGGTCATTGGTCTCATCCTCCGATCTAATTAATAGCGGAATACTACATATTGGACACAAAAAACAATTCCTAGAACAGTGAGTATTATCACTTTTCATTGGGAACTTGCAATGAGGGCAATATTTTGAGACAATTTCAATATCTAAGCATCGCCTGCATCTGATTGATGAGCACTTATGACAAAAATGTAGATCGGATAAAAGATGCAAATTGTTTTGATCCCTGAGAGTTGAAATAATTTCAGTATTCGAGGACCCTGAGCAAACACAGAGAAGGTAAACATCTGGATAATTGGTTTTTCGTAGCTTGTTCATTCTACCATTCTGCTTGTCGTTCTAGTTGAATGTTGTTGATAAGGACAAGATTTTTCTCTAGGAAAGCTCAACTTTCTGAAAGGAACAAAAAAAAAATATTACAGTGAGGCAATTTGAAAGGACAACGTCATACAATGAAGACACAATGCTTGGGCCTCTGGCTATTGCTCTGGCTTTCATACTCATTCGCTGAGCAGCTTGTGCTACAGAAGCACTGGGGTACACTGGATGCCTTTCAAACGGCACTTAGTTTACTTGAGCCATTCAAATCTGAAATGAAAGAATTCGAACATTTGGATTATGGAAAGCTATTGGGAGGAGAGGAAGAGGAGCATAAACCCACTATAGGATTAATAGTGGATTACAACAAGGAGTACTCTGAGAGGCTGTATCTGTCTTCAATGAATCGACTCCACGAAGATCAAAGAAAAGCACTTGAGATTCTCATTGAGGCCTCTGATATGAATGATGTCAATTCGACTATGTTGTTAGCAGACATCAATATGTTTGGGAATTACTCAATTCCAAGAAATTCAACCCTCTCCTTAAAGTACTACGAACGTCTTTCTAGGATAACAGGGGACGATTCCAAGGCTCATTTTATGTTAGGATTTATTTACGCCACAGGATTATTCGGGGAGGTTGAGCAAAATCAAGCCAAAGCTTTGATGCACTATCAAGCTGCACATGAGTTGGGTGATATAAGGTCCACTATGGTGCTTGCCTATAGATACTATCAAGGCATTTCTGTGGAAAAAAATTGTGAACTAGCTTTATTCTACTATGGAATTGCTGCTCAAAAATCCTTGGAGATTATCACAAACGGTCCAATTGGCGGTCCTAACATTGATAGTTACTCTGTTAGAATATCCGACTTCAATGGTGGTTTGTACGGCTCAAAATCCAGCGAACAGTCTACATCCATGATCAGGGCAGGTAGTGAACACATATATAACAGGAACGTGTTTAGCGAAATCAATATTGACCCTGAAAATTATCATTCTATTCAATCATTTTATGAAGCTAATGCCTACTATAACGGAGATTATTTCCATAAGAGAGATTATAATCTGGCTTTCGAGGTTGCCCAAAAATGTGCTATGGATGGCGATGAGATACTCAAATGGAGTACAGATGTTCAAGTGGACAAGATCTTTGTCGCTCAATGTTACTACCTTCTAGGACATATGTACTTGAGAGGTGAGGGAACACAACAGAATTACACTGAAGCTTTACACTGGCTTTTGAAGTCTACTGAATTGCATGCGAAAGTGCCTGCTAGGGTTGATTTAGGATTAATTTACGAATATGGACTTGGATTGGAAGCTCCTAACCCAGCAAAAGCTCGCCAATATTACAAAGAAGCCGATGCTTCTGGTAATTTTCATTTCGCCAGACAGTTGTTGGCTGAAGGGAAACTCACACAAGGGTTTGAACTTATGAAAAGATCTGCATTTGGCGGCAGCGAGCAGGCCCTTTATCACTTATCAACACTTTACGAAAAGGGAATCGGTGGAAAGAAGTCCTGTCAGGATAATGTTGCTGCATATAAAGCCTTTGTAGAGAGAATGGAGCCTGTGGGTTCTTTGCTTGAATGGTCATTTAAGCAACTTTTCATCAATCATGACTCTGAGTTGGCATTGATAGGTTATGCGATGGCTGCTGAGCAAGGTTATGAATCAGCTCAGTCGTCGGCAGGGTTCTTGTTGTATGCACCTGTTCCTATTTCTGAGTCGTTACCTAAAATGCCAAAAGAGCGGTTTGAAGCTGCGTTAACATACTATTCAAGATCATCAAGACAGTATAATATTGATTCAACAGTATTCTTGGGAGACTTATACTATTACGGCCTGTTGTCTCCGGAAATTGGGAATGATACAGCCAGTGTCTATCCTGATTATCAAAAGGCATTTTACCACTATCAAGAAGCTTCAAACAGACATTCGAAACAAGGTAGTTTTAACGTTGGATATATGTACGAAAATGGTATTGGAGTCCCAAGAGATTATCATTTGGCGAAAAGATATTACGATTTGGCATTAGCTGGGAAATCTGATCTGTTTCTTCCTGTGAATTTGGCATTGATCAAGTTACGCTTCAAGATGTTTTTAGCACGCTTGCTAGGCGAAAGTGGTATCGAAGATGATTCCGGGGACGTTAAAAGTAGGACCTGGAATGATTGGAAGGATCTTTATAGAAAGATCAAGAAAACCAACACGCAATATTTGCTTGACGAGGCACAAAATGAACAATTACAATCACTTTCACAGGATGAACTAGTCGATACGGAAGAATTTTATGATATCATGGAAAGCGGAATGTTCGACATCATCTTTTTGATTGTTATTTTAAGTATTCTAGCCTTGGTGATGTTTTTGCATAGCAGGAATAGACGCAGAAGAGAACAAGGAGGCGCCGACCTGGATCAAAATAACCAGCGTGGGAACATCCAATTCAATTTCATGATAATACCTTTATAGATACTGTATACAACTTCAAAACTGCTTTCAAGGCCTCAAATTTTGGGCTACATAACGAATTAATGGCATTTTATTATATTTTATTAAAGAATCAGCGGTGGTGAATTAATTAAAAACTTCAAAATTAATGTAATCTCTCTCCATTGGCCTCGTCTATTGGTCAACACTACCTGCAGATTCCCAATCTCCTTTCAAATTCTCTTTCCATAAAGTAACCTTGTTATCACCCCCTGAAATGGCCAATACATTACCACTCAAAGACCAACTTGCCCTCCAGCATACATCTGGAAATTTTTCTTTAGTCAATAATTTTTTCTCCCATTTTTCTGATGATTCATCTTTAGACCATATGATAACTGTTCTGTCCTGAGAGGCAGAAGCAATATATGATTTAGTGAGTAAAGATGGAGACCATGCAACATCTCTAACCCAGTCTGAATGTCCTTCGAGGACTGCTTCTTCAACATATGTATTTGCTGATTCATCAAATCTCCAAATCTTAACCAAGTTGTCACACCCACCACTTACAAATCTTCTTGGAGTTGGAGTACCCAGAGCTGTGGTGGAAGATGGAGCCCAAACAGCAGCATTACAACCAATTGCATGAGCTTGTATAACTATTGGATTAACAATTCCATTCTCTTTGAACTCCACAACTGAGATTTTTCCATCTGATGAAGAACATAATAATACAGCTCCATACTCATGAGGAGCCCATGATACACTATTCACCGAAGCCTGGTGAACTGCATGCTCAGTGATGGTGGACCAAGTGCCATTTTGTTCTTTCCAAATCAACACTTTACCATCGTATGAACAAGAAGCTAAGATCACTCCAAATTTAGGATGTGACCAGCTCACTTGCCAAACGGGACCATCATGTCCTCTAAGGGTGTCAATTAATTTATGAGACTCTCCTTCAACTTCAAATATTTTTATCGTTTTATCTGAAGAGCAGGTGGCTAAACGTTTGCCATAATAGTCCAAAACAGCGTCATGAATCAAATCATCGTGGGCATTTCCAATAGTAACCTAACAATTCCAAGTTAGTAACTGAGTTTCTAAGCAAATTTGATACCATTGATAAAGGCACTTACCATTTTTATAATTGAGTCGTAAATCAACACTGTTTACGTCTTTACGTTACACGTTTTGAATTTTTGTTTTCTCAAGAAAATTTGATTTGAAACGAATTTAGATTTGATTCTCTGATACACTACTTATACCTACCTACTTCTCTCTCTATAAATCGTTAATGGTGGCTTCAAAGATCAGCTGAACATCCAGAGCCGCCTTGTTTGCGTTCTCAAGCACTTCTTCATGGCTTGCCATACCCTCATCTAACGGTACGGGATTCGGATCAAACGCACTAGCTGGAGGTTCACTGACTCCCGCATTCGTAATCAAACTTAAAGCCAATACTCTCATTCCACAATGTCTCGCTACGATCACCTCTGGCACTGTGGACATCCCAACAGCATCACCTCCCATAGTTCTAATGGCATGGAGCTCTGCCCTACTTTCAAAAGTTGGTCCACTGACAAAACAATAAACACCTTCATAGATTTTTCTCTCCAATTTCAAATCGTGTTTTGCCTTACGAAAGAATAACTGCCTCAAAGAGAGATCATAAGCATCAGAAAGAGGCTGAAACCTTGGTCCGTATCTTTCCAAGTTTGGTCCCTTCAAAGGATGAAATCCAGCTAAACCTGGCATATTGATATGATCGTTGATGATCATTAGGTCTCCAGGCTTGTAATCCAGATTGGCCCCTCCTGCTGCATTTGTTGCAATCAAAACCTCAACACCCAACTCCTTTGCAACTCTTATCGGGAATGTGGTGTCACCTAAATCATAACCTTCGTAAAAGCTATAAAAATGTGTTAGTTTTAAATTCACTTGGTTGGATACGATCATTTCAACCCATCATATACTTACTGAAGCCTTCCGACCATACACATAACAGGAACCTTGTTTTCCCCAATGTATCCAAATACCAATTTTCCTGCATGCCCTGGAACAGTGGAAACCTTAAAACCAGGAATTTGTTCATATGATATCTCAACTAGATCGCCTTTCAAGATATTAACTATTCCACCTAATCCAGAGCCACATATAATGAGCACCTTCGGAACATATGCTACCTTCTGCTTTAAAAAAGAAGCTGCTTTGTCTATCAAATCGTATTTCTCCAGAACTGAAGTCATTATGTCGCGTATATCCTACAATTGTATTCTCACAATTAGCTTCCTACCGAAAAGTTCTCAAAAAAAATAAAAAATTACAACACAGAAACTTTTTTCTAAACAGCACATCGAAACAGTACGAGAACAGGTATAGAATAAAGGAATCATGAAGTTTCAACTACTTTTAGTTTGCTTTAGCGTAATGCTATGCTTTGTGAGATCTGCCATTGTAGGAGTTGACTACGGACAGGAATTCACAAAGTCAGTGTTGGTCGCGCCAGGTGTCCCATTTGAAGTACTTTTAACTCCAGATACCAAGAGAAAAGACCTTTCTGGGCTTGGGTTGAAGAAATTGCCAAACGGTGACACAGAAAGGCTTGTTGGCTCTACAGCATTATCACACTGTATTAAATCACCAGGGTCTTGTATATTGCATTTGAAACAATTACTTGGAAAGTCAGTTGCAGACCCTGAGGCAGTAAATTATATTTCAAGCCATACTGGAGTTTCTCTCGCAGCAACAAAAGGTAATAGAAACACCATTTCGTTCGTTACAAAAGAGTTGGGTGCCGTACCAGTCGAAGAGGCATTTGCAATGACGTTGAGCGAAATCAAGAATAGAGCTCAGCATCACCTCAAGAGTGTATTGTCTTCTGGTTATTCCGTCAGCGATATTGCCATCACAGTTCCTCCCTTTTTCAACCAAGCACAAAGAAAAGCTGTGATTGATGGTGCTGAAATTGCAGGTCTCCGTGTTGTTGGGTTGGTGGATGACGGTACCGCTGTAGCGGTCAACTACGTTTCTTCAAGACAATATGACACTCATAAACAGTATCATATTATCTATGATATGGGTGCGGGATCGACAAAGGCAACATTGTTTTCTGTTGCCAGCAACCAGACCAGTGGTGGACTAATTGTTGAAATAGAAGGTGTTGGATATGATGATAAGTTGAGCGGTGGTCTCTTAACAAAGTCTGTGGTGGATATCTTGACAGAGAAATTCTTGGAGAAAAACAAGAAGATCAAGTCCAAGGAATTGATTAATAACGGTAGATCTATGGCTAAGCTATGGCAAGCTGCTGAGAAGGCAAAAGTTATTTTGAGTGCCAATAATGAAGCTTCTGTTTCAGTAGAATCATTGTATCAAGATCATGACTTTAAAACTGTGATTACGAGAGACGAATTCCAGGAATATAATTCAGATTTGATGCCAAGAATCACAAAACCAATTCTTGATCTTTTAAACTCACCACTTAATTCCGATTTATCGATTTCCATCAAAGACATAGAATCCGTTATTTTAACTGGAGGGTCAACCAGAGTTCCATTTGTTCAAAAACATTTGGTATCATTGGTTGGTGATGACAAAATCGCCAAAAATGTCAATGCTGATGAAGCTGCTTCTTTGGGTGCCACCTTGAGGGGGGTCTTATTATCTAGCATGTTTAAGGCTAAGGATATTTCAGTTGTGGAACGTTCAATTTCAGACTATGAAGCTGTAATTGGATCCAAAACTGTAGCTGTATTTCCAAGAGGATCAATAGTTGGAGAAAAGGTTGTCTTGGAATTGGAAGGTGTTGATGGTGATGATTTTACTGTCGATTTGTACGAAGATGGCCAACTTTTCCAGTCACATGTTTTCTCAGACGTTAAAAAATCCTTATCCTCATTGAATGAGTCTGAAAGTGTCAAATTTTTCGGTACTTTTTCTCTTTCACATAGCCGTCTTTTCAACTTGGATAAAGTTCAACTGAAATCTGAGGCAAAGAGCAGTCTTTTAGGAAAACTTTTTGGTGGATCAAAGAACGACGAAGAAAGTGAGGAAACTCCTTTGGTAGATGACACAGTCAATGCTAATCTGACACAACCAGAGAAATCTGCTAAGAGCAAAACCATAACGCTCACAGGTAAAATAGGGTACCCAAAGCAACATCCAATGTCTTCTTATACCAAGCAGGGCTCAATTTCCAAATTGAAGGAGTTGGACTCTAAGGATTTTGCTAGAAAGAGACTCGATACTGTTAGGAACGAGTTGGAGTCAGCTTTATATGACTTAAGGTCGTACCTGGATGAAGTTGTTAACGACAAAGAGTCGAGTCTGTTGCTTGATGAAGCGAACGAATTGGCATCTAGTTACTTGGAATGGTTGGATTATGATAGTGACGAAGCTTCTGTGTCAACGATGAAGGAGAAGTTGCAAGATGTTCAAGTATTGAAGCTGAAACTCATTGCATATAACGAATTTTTAAGTAAGCCTTTAGATGGTGGCGAGTTCAGTCTGTTACAGAAAAAAGCTTTAGAATCTATGCATGATATCCAAGATATAATGTTGACAATGGCTGAAGATGCAAGTTCATTGAGAACGAATTTCACAGCTATTGGCTTGGACTGGGAGGCTGAAAATAAAAAGATCAAAATTTCCAACCTACCCCCACTTGATGACAAAGACGTGCAACAAGTTTTTATGTCGTTAAATGCGGATATAGAAGAAATGACAGAGAAAGGGTTGATACCGACAGAAGAGAGTGCTGAGGACAAAACAAAGGACTATGATAAGAATGAGTTATTTGCTATTCATGTTTCTGTTAACGAGAAAATTAACAAGTTGAATGAATTCAAAAGAATATTAGAGAAGGCTCATTTACAAAGAACCTCAGCCTTGAAAAAAGTTTACAGAAAGAATTTTATGAAGAAGCTCAAAGAAGCTCAACTGGCCGCAGAAGCGGCAGATGCCGAGGAGAAGGAAGTTGTTGATGAACAGGATTTCAAGGAAACTGAAGAGATTCCTTTAGAGGATGAGAATGATGCTCACGATGAATTATAGTTTGCAAATAGAGTGTATTCACTAATATAGTAACGCTGAAGATATCTACGCAAACTGTGTAAATGCGGGTTTTTCTAAGTTCGGCTAAGCACCAGACCACTTGCGCTTTTGATTCCATTTTGGTTAATTACTCCATTCTACTCTATCACGTTCCCCCTCTTAAAAGCTTAGAAGCATTGCATAGTAGCGGAACCTTTACAAGAACAAACTTGATGATATTAAGTTGCTGATGAACACACACTCCCCGAAGATTAGCTATGCCACCTAGTATAGCCAATTACAGAGAAAGCTACTATTCCAGTTTGTGTTCTTAGGGAAGAGCAATCTTCAAGGATAAGAGGTCATTCTGGATTGGTGGGTGACAACAGCTTGGCCTACTGGTGTCGACTCGTGTTCCATGTCGGACTTAATCTCATATAATTATAATAATCACCTTTAATGCAAGGCTCAAAAAAGCTTTTTTTGCGTCATTTGTGGTTTTTTCAATTAGCCTTGAAAATTATAATCTAAAAATAAAGTAATTTTAAAATTTAGAGAAACATTCTTTGATCGTGGGAATATACATTTTGAACGTTAATGGATCAACACCTTTTGAAAAACCAAAAGATGTCTTACTCCGGTTCTCAAGAATATCTTGGTGATGCTTTTGGAGATGATTGGCTGCCACAATTGTTGGAGTTGTCATCTTCTTTTGTTAATGGTTCATGCGACTCATGGTCGCCGTTAGTCTCTCCAACTGGGAACTCGTTGAATCCTTGCTTTGTGTCTTTGGTATTTGGTGTATTCTCATTAGTTGGGGGTGTTTGTGCGTTGTTTCAATTGGTCACTTTGTTATTGAATGGTAAGAATTTAGGCAAATTCGATTTGAAGCGTGATAATATTGTGCTTTACATAAGGGCTAATTCAGTCTTGCTCCAAGCGGTGTTGTACCTGTTTGTTGTTAGCGAATATATAATGTCATCGATTCCTTTAACTGATGTTAAAGTGTTAAGTTTTGGAATTACCAGTTTTGTCATCTTTGCTATTTTGCTTCCACTTCATGTGATTGAAACCAGAAACACTTTTGTACAGAGCGGATCTTTGTTGGCCTTTTGGTTGTTCAATATTATTTTGAACCTGGGAGTAGTCATACAGCAGTTGTTTTCAACCGTCAAGATTCTTCCAATTGACTATGTCGATTTTTTGCTCTTATTTAACTCATTTTCCATCTTTGGCTTGGAATATCTCAACTGGGCCCCTTCAAAGGAATTAACTGAATATTATGAATCCAGAGAAATTCAAGTGGACAATAGAGATCTCATTTCAAAGGCTACATTTTCTTACATCAACCCATTACTTGCACAAGGAATGACATCGAAAAGCATTCGAGATGAAGATATACCTGAGCTGGTTGAACTCGATAGAACCACTGAAGCTGCCAAAAAGATGGAAGTGCACTGGAACAACCAAAAGAAGAAGAAGAAACCATCTTTAGGGTTCGCTCTTATTTTAACTATTGCTTTCACAGCAATAACTTCTATCCTGTTAGAATTTCTTAACAATGTGTTATCCTTTGTGCAACCTCAACTTTTGAGACTTTTGATAACTTTCTTCAACTCTGACCTTGATACTCCTTTGATTGTTGGGTTTGCCATCGCGGGAGGTATGTTCCTCACTTCATTAATTGGTACATTCCTTTTCAACAAATATTTTATTTTGAATTTCGAAGCTGCAATGAGATCAAAGGCCGGATTAATGTCATTAGTCTATCTGAAGGCTCTCAGGTTGTCCCCAGAGGCAAGAGCGGAGAAATCCACTGGACAAATTGTAAATTTGATGTCTGTTGATGTTAATAGAGTACAGGATGTTACATCGTTCATCCAACAATTAATTTCTGCACCAATTAGGTTGGTATTATGTCTTGTTTCATTACATTCATTAATTGGAAACGCCTTATGGGGTGGTGTATTTGTTATGATTGTTATGATTCCGTTAAACACCTTTTTAATCAAATCTATCAGAAAATTGCATAAACAACAAATGGTATACAAAGATAAGAGAACCAGATTGGTCAACGAAATATTGACCTCAATTAAAAGTATCAAGCTCTATAGTTGGGAAAATTCAATGATGGAGAGGTTGCGTCATGTTAGAAATGATGAAGAGTTGAAAAATTTACAGAAAATTGGTTGCTTCCAAGCAGGAACCAATTTTTCATGGAATGCTGTTCCATTCCTCGTATCTTGTATGTCATTCTGGCTCTTTGCCAAATTTTCAAAAACGCCATTGACTCCTGAATTGATCTTTCCTGCTTTAACTTTGTTCGACTTGTTAGGAGAACCAATTTTTGCACTTCCTGCTATCATAACTGGATTGATTGAGATGAATATTGCACTTGGAAGATTGAGCTCTTTCCTCTTGGCTGATGAAATAGATGATTCTTATGTTAAGAAGCATCCTAAGGTTCTTCACAAAGGAGATGTTGCCATTGATATCAACAATGCAACATTCCTTTGGTCGAAACCAAAGACCGGAGGCTCAGATGTTGATGAAGAAAACGAGGTATCAAGTCCAAAAGTGGCATTAAAGGATGTTAAATTCAAACTGAGAAAGGGTGAATTGTCTTGTGTTGTTGGAAGGGTTGGAAGTGGTAAATCCACTTTTATGCAATCCATCTTGGGAGAACTTCCATGTTATCCCTCTGATGAATCAAAGCCTATTGAATTCGATGTTCATGGTGAAATTGCTTATTGCGCTCAAGTACCATGGGTTATGAATGCCTCTGTCAAACAGAATATCTTATTCGGCAAACGTTATGATGAAGAATTTTACCAAAGGACTATCAAAGCATGTCAATTGTTGGATGATCTTGAAATTTTGCCGGATGGCGATGAAACAATAGTTGGTGAAAAGGGAATTTCATTGAGTGGTGGTCAAAAGGCAAGAGTCAGTTTGGCAAGAGCAGTTTATAAAAGAGCAGATATTTATCTTTTGGATGATATTCTTTCAGCAGTCGATGCACACGTTGGAAAACATATCACAGATGAGGTTTTAGGATCAAATGGTTTATTAGCATCGAAGACAATTGTCTTGGCAACAAATTCTGTTCCTATTCTTGCACATTCCAAAAATATTTTATTGTTGGAACATGGTGAAATCAAAGAAACTGGATCTTTCAAGCAAGTTTTGGCGGCAAAATCAGATTTATATGAATTAATCAATGAATATGGACATAATCAGGAATCAACAGAACAACCAATAGAGGAAATATTAAACATTTCATCTGATGATTTTACCACTGACGAAGAAGAGAAAGAATTACAAGATCTTCAAGAGTACAGGGGTGGTGCTCAGCTGGATATCGCTGTGAACAAGATGATACCTTTGGAAAGAGCTGTATCACATGTAACTTTAAGAAGACCAAGTGATGCAACTTTTAAAGTTGTTCGTCTTGACTTTGACAAAGGATCGAGTGGCAAAAGAACAGCCCAAGAAGCTGAAAGAGTGGAGAAGGGTAAAGTCAGTTCGTCCGTTTACTTAGCATATGCTAAATCTTCATCTTATGGTGGTATTGCATTGTTCTTGGTTTTCTTATTTGCAGCACAAGCATTAACTGTTTCCGGTAGTTTCTGGTTGAAAAAATGGTCTGAGGCAAATGATAAAGCTGGTAGTAATGACAATGTTGGGAAATTTATTGGTATTTATATTTTATTAGAATTCTCTGCTGTATTATGTGTTCTGCTCAATACCTGTGTGTTGTGGGTATTTTGTGCGATCAGAAGTTCAATGAAATTGCATGATGGTATGGCTCAATCAATTATAAGAGCTCCAATGTCATTCTTTGAAACTACTCCAATTGGAAGAATTATCAATAGATTTTCCAATGATATTAACAAGATTGATGATTGGTTGCCTAGAACATTTTCAATGTTTCTGCGTAATTTAGTTTCAACCATGTTTACCATATTTGTCATTTCTGTTTCTTTGCCATCAATTTTATTGGTGATTGGTGTGTTATCAATCTTGTACATCTATTTTCAACGTTATTTCATGGCGACTTCCCGACAATTGAAAAGATATCAAAGTACTTCTGTTAGTCCAATTTATGCTCATTTACAAGAAACATTGAATGGTCGGGAAACAATTAAAGCATATGGCGAAGAAGATAGATTTAAATTCTTGAATGCTGCTCATATTGATTATAATATGAAGATGTTTTATATCATTAGAGCTGTGAACAGATGGATCACAACAAGACTTCAAGTCATTGGTGCTTTAATCATTTTTTCAGCTTCTTCATTAGCCATATTAACGAGACTTTCTGAACATCCAATGACATCCGGTATGGTTGGTTTGTCTATGAGTTATGCCTTACAGATTACATCATCTTTGAATATGATGGTTAGGATGACTGTTGAAGTGGAAACAAGTGTTGTTTCTGTTGAAAGAGTGTTGGAATATAGTAGGTTAACACCTGAACTGCCTTTAGTTATTGCAAACAATAGACCTCCAGCTTATTGGCCATCAAAAGGTGCTGTTAAGTTTGATCATTATTCCACCAAATATAGAGCCAATTTGGATCCTGTTTTAAATGATGTTTGTCTCGATATCAAACCAGAGGAAAAAATTGGTATCGTTGGTAGAACTGGTGCAGGTAAATCAACATTGGCACTGTCTATCTATAGATTGATTGAACCTACAGGAGGTCATATCGATATAGATGATATCAACACCAGTGAAATTGGTCTTCATGATTTAAGACACAAGTTGAGCATTATCCCACAAGATTCTCAAATCTTGGAAGGTACAGTTAGACAAAATTTGGATCCATTGGATGAATACAGTGATGATCAATTATGGTCTGTGATTAAACTTGCCCATTTGGAAGATGTTGTTAAGCAAATGTCAAGTGATGAAGAACTGATGGGATTGGAGGCAAAATTAAGTGAAGGTGGATCCAATTTATCAGTTGGTCAAAGACAATTATTTTGCTTGGCAAGAGCATTGTTAAATACAAGTAAGATTTTAATTTTGGATGAAGCCACTGCTGCTGTTGATGTACAAACTGATAAAATTTTACAAGAGACAATTAGAAGTGAGTTTGCCAATAAGACAATTTTAACCATTGCCCACAGATTGGATACAGTTATGGATAGTGATAGAATCGTTGTATTGGATAAAGGTTCCGTTAAAGAATTTGATACTCCTCAAAATTTGTTGAAAGATACCAATAGTATTTTTTACAGTTTATGTCAACAAGGAGGTTATCTTGGAGATTCAAATTGAATTGAACACGCGCCATGCTTAAAACAAGACAAATATTGATATTTGAAATATATATAGAGAGTTTTCAAGTTTATAAAGTTTTTATTATTAAAAATCATATAGTTTTCCAATGACCTCTGTTCATGAAAAACTGTTTATGTGTCTATGCAATTTTGGAATTGTAGTAATTCAGGATTCACAAATTGTAATGATTGAACTGAATTGATTGCTGTGTAATTCTTTGACATTGATGATCCACTGTTGACTTTGTCGATGTAAAACGGAGTTATTGTTCAATACAACGTTAAACACTAAAATCCTTAACAACAACAACAAGAGAAAAAACACAAATTGAAAAAAAAATAAAAAATAAAAAAAACACCAAAGACATCTGTTGAAACTGTTCAGACTACAACGAATTAATCAATTTCAATCATTCCATCAAATTAACAACACCATAATAATCATGTTCGGGATATACAGTTTGCTCATGAGTAAGTGCCACTACTAGTCATATTCAAAATGTGTTCATTCATCACGTATTCATTTAATAAAACGATAGATTTGATCATTCATATAGCCATCTATATATACTAACGTGATTGAATTAATCATAGCATTCATATTATTCATCAATTCGATCGCTATACTAAGTGAAGATCGATTCCTCAATCGAAGTGAGTATTATTAATGAATTTGAACATGTTGAAGATTTATCATTGTTGTTGTTGTGCTGATGTGCCAAATTGGTGATGATGGTGATCGATGGCGGTGATGGTGAATCAACGATAAATAAAAATCTCTATATGCATGGATGTATCGATGGATGTTTTTCAATTACTAACGACGGTGATTATGATAGTTGGATGGGGGTCACAATCATTACAAGAGCCAAGTTTGAACAATCTGGGGTTTGTGAATAGTAATAATAATGTCAATGGTTCTGAACAAAATGTCAAGGGACAATTGATCAAGTTTATCAGTGCTGTTAGAACAGTGATGAGAGTTCCATTGATTTTCATCAATGTTTTCGTTATTGTTTGTTTACTGATATGGGGATGATGATGACAAGGCAAAAGAGTGTGATGCAAGCAAGTAAGTAACAAAGAAAGTCTACGTTGATTGATGCGGTGTATAAATATAAAAGCGAAATGACTTTTGATTAAAGTAAATATATTACATCGTTAAATTTCCTCTTGTGGTTTTTGCTTTTGGTATCATTATGAAGGAAATGAGGATTTTAAATCTTGAATGAAATGGATTAATATATCATAATTCTCAGAATTCTCAGTTGTTTGTTTTACCTCTCTTGTTGTTGTTCTTGTTGTTTGCTCAATACTACGATCCAATTTAAGATCCCAGTTATCATTATTTGAGCTATTCAATTGTCCTTTTAAAAACAATAAAACTGTATCATAAATTAATAAATACTGTCTCATCGTTTGAACCATACTAATTCGTTGTCTTCTAAAGCAATCGACTGTAGTCAATATTGGATCAATATCATCTTTGTTATCGTTATCCTTATTGGAAATTAAGAAATCAATTGTAGAATCAATTGCACAAAATGTTCCTGTTCTACCACATCCAGCAGAACAATGTACTATAATTGGAGCATCTTTATAATTTGAAAATTTTAAAATTGATTTTTTCAAAGCCACTAATGATATTAAATCACCTTTGGCAATAGATGCACCATAATCGGGCCATGATAAAACTTGTATTTGTAAAATTTCATGTTCAATGGAATCATTTATTGTGATTTTCAATCTTCTCAAGATCATTGGACTCTCTGAATGGGAATTAATTTTGAAATTTTCATCTTGTTCCAACGTTTCCACTTTAATTAAATTTGAAGATTCCTTATATATACCTGATTCCCAAAATGGTGCACATTTTTCAACACCTCCTTCATTTTGTGCAGTTAACGATAAAATTAATGGTGATCTATGAGAAACAACCAAACTCCAAAAATCTCCAATTGTAGCATTTAAAGGACCCTGGGTGGCAATATATTTATTATTGGAAAATTTAGGTGAAATATAAGATGCATTAATATAATCACAACCGGTTTCCTTTGTTAATTTGACTCTTGAATGTTCATATGGTAGTATATCTTTGTATCTGTTTTTATTACCTAATTCCACACCAGATGAAATCTTTGGATGATCAAGATCATCATCATCATTATTATTGTTATCATTGAAATTTGAAATTGTACTTGTATTTGTCGAGAAAACTTTCCTCAAACGACTACGTTCACTTCTTTCCAAATAACTGAATTTTTCAGCAATAGAAGCACAACCGTTATCATCGCCAATTGTGGAAAGCATCCAATTTGGTATAATTTGTTGTTCTTGTGTAGTTAAATTGGATTCATGTAATGATAATGATCTATCAGGTCTTGATGTAAGCAATTCCTCGTTATGTCTAGTTTTGAAAACGGCATTAGAAGGTGATGGTAAGATAAATCTAGCAAGTATTGGTGAACTTGTCAGTTTCGATAAAGTTGACATTTGAGGTCTTGGAGGTAATAATGGTATTGATGAAATTGAATGAGTGGAAGATGCAGGGGATGAACCAGGGGATAAGGATGAAAAAGTTGAATTATTTGCAAATTGTTGTTGTTGTTGTTGAGTAGTTGATTGTAAATTTGGTGAGTTGTTGTTGTTGTTGTTTGTTAAATCATCAAAATTTGAAAGAAAATTTGGATAATTGGATGAAAATTCTTGGAACCCACCTTTTAATAAGTATACAGGAGAATTCCATTCCTTGTCATTGGTAAATTTGGAAGCGGTATAAGCTAATGATAATGATGAATTGGTTGGTAAAATTGTTGATGAATCATATAATATTACCGAAGGGAACCCATTTTGATTATTGATTTCATTAGTGTTATTGGCAAAATGAGTTGAAAATAAAAGTTTATCACAAGTTGGTAATGAATCGATACATCTTTTCAAATCAAAACTTGATCTTTTCAATAATGTAGATGAAAGACAAATATTAATCGAATTTTTGATATGATTTTTGCAAAATTCACCAAATGGTCGTACATCAATAATGATGAAATTGTTTTTATCGATTGTGGATGTATCAGTTATTAACTTTGTCAAGTCCTGTGGTGTTATGAAAGTTGAATTGGATGGAATTTGATAAATCATATCCTTGTTGAATCTTGTACTATTAAATCTTGATGAGTCTTGTGATAATGACAGGGAATGTCTAATGATGGGTCTTGTTGGAGTGACATGAGGAGATGATAATGAGCCTCTTGAATGGAAAGTTTGATCAGTGGCGGATGAAGGTGTCTTTGTTGTGTTGAAAATGGGAGATGAAGCAAAGCTTGGTTTGAAAGGAGGAGGAGGAGGAGGTTTCATCATTGGAGATGACGAAGATGATGGTGATGATGATGAATTATTGAATTCAAATAAGGTATCACAACTATCGTAAGATTGTAACATTTTGGATTTTGGATGTAAAGTGTCCACCAATGTTTGATCAGAACTGTTTGTACTTATCGATGAAGATGAATCTAATTTGTTATGTGTCTTGGTATTTGATGAAGGTTTTAACCTTGGTTGGAAAAAATAACAATGATTTTCATCATCAGGTTTATCATCCTCTTCGTAAATCACATTTGGCACATTTTTTTGTGAATATTGTCTTTGATGTCCTTGTCTTGGTTGTTGTAGTTTTTGATGTTGTTCAATTTGTGCTGTACTTGTTGTACTTGTACTTGTTTGTGATACATCTATATGTGAATTAAATGCAAAATAGTCATCCTGCTCTTGTTGTTGTTGTTGCTGTTGTTGTTGTGAAGGAGATGATAATGGTGAAGTGGAAGATGGACATGGGAATTTGAAATGGGGTGAAGGAGAATTTGCCGTTATAGATGACATAACTGTGTAATATGATATATCAAGTTTCCAGATCTTGTGCAGATACAGTATAGATATATACTAATATACAGACACAGCCAAGTGGGTGAAATATATATGTGTGTATATATATAGATATAGATATATACTGAAACAACAGAGAAGTTGAAAATTGGTATATAGTATTATCCCTTGTTCAGGTGTATAATTACAAATTACGAAATCGAAATAAAAATAAAATAAAAAGTTGATTTTTCCGTCTTTTTACCATTTGAAGAGGTGGAAGAAAATAAATTTTTTTTCTTCTCTAAGCAGGGAGAAAAAGAAACGACCCAGCACGGAGTGATGACGTTATCTCTATGGAGAGTCGTATATATATATATATAGAGATAGAGATATTGGGAGTAGGGTAGGGTGTGGTATGGTATGATATAGTAGAATAGGGTATAGTAGGGTATGGTATAATATGATACAGATAGATACAGTACAGTATAGACACAGATCCCGTAACAATAACAATCCATCTAGATCTTCCCAGGCCAAGCCAAGGGGCCTAAGCCCAAGCCCAAGCACTCGTTGCTTTTTCTTCTTTGGCGGTGCTATTTTTACCTTTTAAAGGCGCGCACAACACACACAATACACAATACACACACAGCGCATGATTAGCGGCAATTTATATATACAAACAACAACAACAACAACAATACCATGTCAACCCAGTGGGCTTATGTCGATATAGAACACTATATATAGATCCTATTATATCCCTCAATTGCTTCAGTTGGGGCTATACATATATACATAAATACATACATTGACACCTTTCCACCTTCCTTCCTTCCTCCACCAACTCCTCCATTTTTAAACGTTGTAATAATAATAATAT